>JASUUH010000023.1:0-208362 GCA_030449925.1 Citropsis articulata | reverse complement strand
GGCCCTTTGGTCCGCTGGGGTTGAGGAGGGGGTTCGGGGTTCTGGTCGGTAAATGGGTATGCCTTTCGAAAGGGTCTCTCGGTGCCGTGGGAGGCTACGGTCAGAGGCCTGCGCTTAAATGGAAAGATATGCCCAGCCAGCGCATCTGTGAAATAGGCACCGAGGCCGGTGGGTATAGCCTTGGCCCGCGGGGTTGGGGAGGAAGTTTCGGGGCCCGGCGCCGAAATAGGTACATGTCTTTCGAGGTCCTCGTGGCCAGCCAATGGGAGGCTACGGTCGAGGCCCCGCCTAAAATGGATATACATGCCCAACCAAGCGCAGCGCGCGAAATAGTCGCCGAGGCCGGTGGGCTATAGCCTTTGGTCCGCTGGGGTTGGGAGGAGGGTTCTGGCCTGGTCGCCGAAATGGTGCATGCCTTTCGAGGGTCCGTCGGTGCCCAGCTGGGAGGCTACGGTCAGAGGCCTGCCCTAAATGGCAAGAAATACCCAGCGAAAGGGGAAATAGTCAGCCGAGGCCGTGGGCCATAGCCTGGTCCGGGGTTGGGGAAGGGGTTTCGGGGCTATGGTCCGGAAATGGGTACAGTCTTTCGGAAGGTCCTCGTGTGCCCAGCCGAGGCTACGTGGAGAAGCCTGCCCAAAATGGCAAGAAATGTCCAACGGGCGCAGCGCTGTGAAATAGTCACAGAGGCCGGTGGGCTATAGCCTGGTCCGCTGGGGCTGGGAGGGGTTTCGGTCTCCGGGTCAAATAGGTACAGTCATTTCGAGGGTCCTCGTGTGCCCAAAGTGGGGAGGCTACGGTCGTGGCCTGCCTAAATGGCAAGAGAAATGCCCAGCCGCGCAATCAAGAATCGTGAAATAGTCGCCGAGGCCGGTGATATAGGCCGGTTTGCGGGGGCTGGGGAGGCGCCGAAATGGGCACCTTTTCGAGGGTCCTCGTGCCCCGTGGAGTTACGGTCAGAGGCCTGCCCGAAATGACAAGAAATACCCAGCGCAGCTGAATTAGTCACCGAGGCCGGTGGCTATAGCCTTTGGCCCGCTGGGGGGAGGCTCGGGCCTGGCCGCCGAATGGTGGTATTTTCGAGGGTCTCGTGGTGCCTGTAAATGGGAGGCTACGGGTCGTAACCCGCCCTAAATGGCAAGAAACGCCCAGCCGGGCGCAACGCGTGAAATAGTCGCCTGAGGCCGGGTGGGATATAGCCTTGGTCGTATGCGGGGTCGGGAGGGCGGTCATTGAAATGGGTACAGTCTTTAGGGGAGGTGCCGCGTGGGGAGGCTACGGTCGAGGCCCGCCTAAAATGACAAGAAATGCTCAGCGGCGAAATCGCCTGCGGTGAAATAGTCACCGCGGGTGGTTCAGCCTTTACGGTCCGCTGGGGTCCGGGAGGGGGTTTCGGGGCTCGGTCGTCCAAGGAAATGGATATGGTCTTTTCGGGAGGGTCCTCGTGGTGCCCAATGGGAAGCTACGTCGGCCGAGGCCTGCCCTAAATGGCAAGAAATGCCTAGCGCAGCGTTGCAGGTGAAATAGTCACCGAGGCCGGTGGGCTATAGCCTTTTGGTCCGGGGGTCGGGAGGGGGTTCTGGGCCCGTCAAGGAAATATGGGCAGTCTTTCGAGGGTCAGTCAGCCATGGGAGGCTACGGTCAAGCCTGCCTTAAAATGGCAAAGAAATGCCCGCGCGCATCGCTATGTGAAATAGTCAGCCGAGGTCGGGGTTCAGCCTTTGGTCCGCTGGGGCCGGGGAGGGGGTTCGGGGTTCCTCAAGCGCTAGAAATGGGTACGCCTTTTCGAAAGGGTCCTCGCGGTGCCCGGGGTGAGGCTACGGCCGCAGGGCCTCGCCCTAAATGGCAAGAAATACGCCAGCGCGCAGCGCGCGGAAATGGTCACCGAGGCCGTGGCTATAGCCTTTGGCCGCTGGGTTGGGAGGGCGTCGCGGGCTCGGGCGTCGGAAATGGTACAGTCTTTTTCGAGGTCCTCGTGCCATGGGAGGCTACGGTGGAGAAGCCGGCCCTAAATGGCAATCCATGCCCAGCGGGCGGAAATAGTCGCCGAGGCCGGGCTATAGCCTTTGGTCCGCTGGGGTCAGGGAAGTTCGGGGCCCGGCGTCGAAAATGGGTCCAGTCTTTGCGAGGGTCCTCGTTAGCCCAGTGGGAGGCTACGGTCCGAGGCCCCGCCCAAATGGCAAGAAATACCCAGCGCAAGCGCCGGGAAATAGTCACCGAGGCCGGGTGGCTATAGCCATTTTGGTCCGCCGGGATTGGGAAGCGGGTTTCTAGGGGCCATGGTCGCCGGAAATGGCAGACAGTCTTTTCAAAGGGTCCCGTGGTGCGCCTGTGGGAGGCTACGGTCGAGGCTCGCCCAAATGGCAAGAAATGTCCACCGCGCAGCGCCATGAAATAGTCGCCGAGGCCGTCTATAGCCTTTGGTCCGCTGGGGCAGCGCGTGGGGAGGGGTTTTGGGGTCTCGGGTCGTGAGAAATAGTACAGTCTTTTCGAGGGTCCTCGTAGCTGGGGAGGCTACGGTCAGAAGCCTGCCCTAAATGGCAAGAATGCCCAGCCGCTGCCGTGAAATAGTCGCCGAGGCCGGGTGGGATATAGGCTTTGGGTCTCATGGGCTGGGGGGGCGGGCGCCGAAATGGGTACAGTCTTTCGAGGGTCCCCGTGCAGCCCTGGTGGGAGGCTACGGTCAGAGGCCTGCCCTAAAATGACAAGAATGCCCAGCGGCGCAGCGCTGCGTGAATTAGGTCACCGAGGCCGTGGGGCTATAGCCTTGGCCCGCTGGGAGTTGGGGTGGGGGCCCGTCGCCGGAATGGGTACGGCCTCGAGGTCCTCAGATGCCCTGGGAGGCTACGGTCAGAAGCCCGCCCTAAAATCAAAAGAAATACCCAGCGCGCAGCGCCAATGAAATAGTCGCCGAGGCCGGTGGCTATAGCCTGGTCCGCTGGGTTGGGGAGGGGGAGGGCTCGTCACGGAAATGGGTACAATTTTCGAGGGTCCTCGTACCCTGGAGGTACACGTCAAGCCCGCCCTAAATGGCAAGAAATGGCTAGCGCGCAGCGGGTGGAATAGTCACCGAGGCCGGTGGGCTACAGATTTTGGTCCGCTGGGTTGGGAGGGGCTTTAGGGCGCCTGGCGCCGGAAATCGGTACAGTCTTTTCGAGGGTCCTCAGCCCAGCCGAGGCTACGTCAGAAGCCTGGCCTAAATGGCAAGAAATGACCAGCGGCGCATCGCAGGAAATAGTCGCAGAGGCCGGTGGCTATAGCCTTGGTCCGCGGGGCTGGGGAGGGGGTTCGGGGTTCCTGCCGCCGAAATGGGTAGAGTCTTTTCGAGGGTCCTCGCAGCCCATTGGGAGGTTACGGTCAGCCTACCGTGAAATGGCAAGAAATGTCCAGCGCGAAGCTAGTGAAATAGTCGCCGACCCGGGTGGGCTAGATTTTGGTCCGCGGGGATTGGGAGGGGCGATAGGCCTGGGCCGGAAATGGCAGTCCTTTCAAGGGTCCTGTGTCAGAGGTATGCCCCAAATGGCAAGAAATGCCCAGCGCACAACAGGGGAATAGTCACCGAGGCCGTGGGCTATAGCCTGGTCCGCTGGGGTTGGGGAGGGGTTTCGCCTGGTCGTCGGAAATATGTACAGTCTTTTCGAGGGTCCTCGTGTGCCCAGTGGGAGGCTACGGTCAGAAGCCTGCCCTAAAATGGCAAGAAATGCCTAGCGGCGCATCGCGTGAAATAGTCGCCGGGGCCGGTGGTCTATAGCCTTTGATCCGCGGGGGTTGGGGAGGGGGGTTCGGGGGTTCTGGTCGTCAGAAATGGGTACAGTCTTTTCGAGGGTCCTCGTGTGGCCAGTGGGAGGCTACGGTCAGAAGCCTGCCCTAAAATGGCAAGAAATGCCCAGCGGCGCAGCGCGTGAAATAGTCACCGAGGCCGGTGCGCTATAGCCTTTTGCCCGCGGGGGTTGGGGAGGGGGTTTCGGGGCCCGTCGCAGAAATGGCACGGCCCTTTTCGAGGGTCCCTCGCAGCCCAGTGGTAGGCTACGGTCAGAAGCCTCGCCTAAAAAGGCAAGAAATGCCCAGCTGTGCAGCGCGGGAAAGAGTTGCCGAGGCCGGTGGGATATAGCCTAAGGTCCGCGGGGGTTGGGAGGGGCGCCGGAAATGGGTACAGCTTTCGAGGGTCCTCGTGGTGCCTGCGGGAGGCTACGGTCAGAGGCCTACCCTAAAATAACAAGAAATACCCAGCGGTGCAGCGCGTGAAATAGTCACCGAAGCCGGTGGGCTATAGCCTTTGGTCCGCGGAGGTTGGGGAGGGGGTTTAGGGGGCTCTGGTCGTCGGAAATGAGTACAGTCTTTTCGAGGGTCCTCGTGTGCCCAGTGGGAGGCTACGATCAGAAGCCTGCCCTAAAATTGCAAGAAATGCCCAGCGGCGCGGCGCGTGAAATAGTCCCCGAAGCCGGTGGGCTATAGCCTTTGGTCCGCGGGAGTTGGGGCGGGGGTTTCGAGGTTCTCGCCGAAATGGTACAGTCCTTTTCGAGGGTCCTCGTAGGCCCGCGGGAGGCTACGGTCAAGCCCGCACTAAAATGGCAAGACATGCTTCAGCGCGCAGTGCGTGAAATAGTCGCCGTTGTGGGTGGGCTATAGCCTTTGGTCTACGGGCCGGGAGGGAAGTTCGGGGCCTGGGGTCGAAATGGTACAGTCTTTTCGGGAGGGTCCTCGTGTGCCTGGGTGGGAGGCTACGGTCGAGGCCTGCGCTAAAATGGCAGAAATCCCCAGCGGCGCAGCGCTGAAATAGCTGAGGCCGTGGGCTATAGCCTTTGGGTCCGCTGGGGCTGGGGGTTTCGGGGGCTATGGTCGTCGGAAATGGGTACAGTCTTTACGAGGGTCCTCGTGGCTGGAGGCTACGGTCACAATCCTGCCCCTAAAATGGCAAGAAATGCTCAGCGGCGCATCGCGCAGGAAATAGCCGGGGCCGGTGGTCTATAGCCTTTGATCCGCGGGGTTGGGAGGGGTTCGGGGCTGGTCGTCAGAAATGGTGCCTTTTCGAGGGTCCTCGTGCCAAAGGGAGGCTACGATCAGAAGCCTGCCCTAAAATGGCAAGAAATGCCCAGCGGCGCAGCGGTGAAATAGTCACCGAGGCCGGTGCGGCTTATAGCCTTTGCCCGCTGGGCTGGGAGGGGTTTCGGCTCTGGTCGCCGGAAATGGGTACGGCTTTTCGAGGGTCCTCGTGGTGCCTGGGAGGCTACGGTCAGAAGCTCGCCTAAATGGCAAGAAATGCCCAGCGCAACGCTGTGATATAGTCGCCGAGGTCAGGATATGTACCGCTGGTCTGCGGGGCCGGGGGAGCCGGACATGGGTACAGTCTTTTCGAGGGTCCTCGTGTGCCCCGTGGGAGGCTACGGTCAGAGGCCTACCCTAAAATAACAAGAAATACCCAGCGGTGCAACGCGTGAAATACTCACCGAGGCCGGTGGGCTATAGCCTTTGGTCCGCGGAGGTTGGGGAGGGGCGGGGCTCGCCGCCGGAAATGGCAAGCTTTTCGAGGGTCCCCTCGTACCCAAGTGGGAGGCTACGTACCGTAAGCCCGCCCTAAATGTGGCAAGAAATGTCCCAGCGGCGCAGCACGTGAAATAGTCGCGAGACCGGTGGGCTATAGATTTGGTCCGCAGGGTCTGGGAGCGCCGGGGTTCCGCGCCGGAAATGGGTACAGTTTTTCGAGGGTTCTCGCGTGCCTGGAAGCTACGGTCGCAGAGGGCTGCCCTAAAATGGCAAGAATGCCCAGCGCGTGAAATAGTCGCCGAGGCCGGTGGTCTATAGCCTTTGAACTGCCACGGATGGGGAGGGGGTTCGGGGTTCTGCCGAAATGGCACAGGCTTTCGAGTGTCCTCAGTGCCCAAAGTGGGAGGCTACGGTCGAGGCCTGCGCCTGAAATGGCAAGAAATGCCCAATGGCTGCCAGAAGCTGCCGAAATGGTCACCGAGGCCGTGGGCTAGCCTCGTCCGGGCTGGGGTCCGCGCCGGAAATGGGTACAGCTTTTCGAGGGTCTCGGTGCCCAGGGGAGGCTACGATCAGAAGCCTGCCCTAAAATAGCAACAATGCCCAGCGGCGCAGGCCAGCGTGAAATATTCACCGAGTACGGTGGGCTGGCAGCCTGGTCCACGGAGTCGTGAGGGGTTCGGGGGCCTGTCGCCGGAAATGGGTACAGCCCTCGAGGGTCCTCGTGGTGCCTAGTGGGAGGCTACGGTCAGAAGCTCGCCCCTAAAATGGCAAAGATATACCGAGCCAGAAGGTGGAATTAGCCGCCGAGGCCGCCGCGGGCTATAGCCTTTGGTCCGCTGGGGCCGGGACGGGTTTCGGGCGGTCTCGGAATGGGCAGTTTTCGAGGGTCCCTGGTGCCCAAAGGGGACGGTTAAGCCGCGCCCTAAAATGGTAAAAAATGCCCAGCGGCGCCGCTTGCGAAATAGTCGCCGAGGTCAGGCTATAGCCTCCGCCGGGGTTGGGGCGGCTCGGGGCTCGGGTGTCGGAAATGGGTACACTCTTTTCGAGGGTCCTCGCAGCTCAAAGTGGAGGCTACAATGTTAGGGCCTCCCCGCCCTAAAATGGCAAGAAATGCCCAGCGGCGCAGCATGCGAAATAGTCACCGAGGCCGGTGGGCTATACCCTTTGGTCCGCGGGGGTTGGGGTGGGGGTTCGGGCCTGGCCCGTCGTCCGGAAATGGATACGGGTCTTTCGGGTCCTCGTGCCTGGGGGAGGCTACGGCCGAAGCCTGCCCTAAAATGGCAAGAAATGCCCAAAGGCGTGAGCGAAGTCAAATAGTCTCCGAGGCCGTGGGCTATAGCCTCGGTCCGCTGGGGCCGAAACGGGTATACAGTTCTTTCGAGGTCCTCGTACTTTGTTGCTGGGCGGGAGGCTACGGTACGAGGCCCGCGCTAAAATGGCAAGAAATGCTCAGCGCGCAGCTGCTGGAAATGGTCACCGAGGCCGTGGGCTATAGCCGGTCCGCTGGGGGTCAGAGGCTTAGGGCCTGGTCATCCCGGAAATGGGTACAGTCTTTCTCGAGGTCCTCGTGCCTGGAGGCTACGGCCGAGGCCCGCCCTAAATGGAAGAAATGCCCAGCGCACAGAACAGTCATCGAGGCCGTGGGCTATAGCCTGGTCCGCTGGGGCCGGGAGGGTAGCGTTTGGAAGCTCGAGTCGGAATGCAGCTGGCACAGTCTTTTCGAGGGTCCTCGGTGCCCAAAGTTGAGGCTACGGTCAGAGGCCTCGCCAAATAGCAAGAAATGCCCACAGCACAACAAGGAATAGTCACCGAGGCCGGTAAGCTTGCTCGGTCCGGGTGGTTGGCGAAGGGGGGCCTGGGGCTCGGGTCATCGAAATGGGTACAACAACAAGGCTTTAGCCCAGGTGCCCAGCGTGCCCAGTGGGAGGCCGTGAAGCCTTTCTAAAATGGCAAGAAATGCCCGCAGCTGTCAAACATAGTCACCGAGGCCGGGTGGGCTATAGCCTTTGGGTCCGCGGGGGCTGCAGGCTTAGGGCCTGCTGTCGGAAATGGCAGTCTTTTTCGCTGGTCCCTCGGTGCCTGTGGGAGGCGTACGGTCCAAGCCCGCCCTAAAATGGCAAAGAATGCCTGCACAGTCAAACACGGAAATAGTCGCCATGTCGGCCAGTTTAGTCACCGAGGTCGGTCAGAGGAATAGTGGGGCTCGGCTCGCGCTGGTCAAAATGGGTACAGCTCGAGTCCTCGTGAAACTAGCGAGGCTACAATGGGGTCTTTGCCCTAAAATGGCAAGAAATGCCCAGCGTCAAGCAGTATGCGAAATAGTCACCGAGGCCGGTGAGCAGCCTTTGGTCCGCTGGGGTTGGGGCCTGGAAATGGCACAGTCTTTCGAGGGTCTCGCGTACCTAAAGGAGTTACGTCCGCACGGGCCTGCCCTAAATAGCAAGAAATGCCCAGCGCGCAGCCGAAATAGTCAAGAGGCCGGTATAGCCTGATTTCGGTCCGCGGGGGTTGGCGTGGGGGTTCCGGGGGCTATGGTCATCGGAAATGGGTACAGTCTTTTAGAGGGTCCTCGCAGGCTTAGTGAGGCTAAGGCCAGAAGCCCCTGCCTTAAATGGCGGCAAGAAATGCCAAATGCCCAGGCTCAAGGGTGAAACAGTCACCGCCGAGGCCGTATGGTCCATAGCCTTTGGTCCGGGGTTGGGAGGGGGTCTAGGGGGCTCGGCCGGAAATGGCACAGTCCGAGGGTCCTCGCAGCCCGTGCTGGGAGGCTACCACGGCGAGGCCCGCCCTAAAATGGCAAGAAATGCCCAGGCACAGCGCTGAAATAGTCACCGAGGCCGGTGGGCTATAGCCTGGTCCGCGGTTGAGGTCAGTTCTGGTCACGAATGTGTTAGCGTCTTTTCGAGGTCCTCGTACGCGGGAGGCTACGATCAGGGGCTGGGCGCAGGGCTCAAATTAAATTTCGAATTCACCAGACGCCCAGCAGCCGCGAAACAGCGCCCATGCCTGCACAGCATGGGGTTTCGGGGCCTTGGGAAATCTGGGTCGGGAGGTTTCCCAAATGTCACGTAATGGCACGTCTCGAGGGTCCTCGTGCCTGGGAAGTGCGGGAGGTTACGGACAGAAGCCCCCCTTAAATGGCAAGAAATGCCGGCGCTAAACGCTGCGATATAGTCGCCGAGGCCTGCGGGATATAGTTTTATCCCGTCCGGGGGTCGGGGAGGGGTCAGGGCTCGTGCCGCTTGAAATGGGCATGCGCTCGAGGGTCCTCGTGGTGCCCTGTGGGAGGCATACTGGTCTTACGAGGCCTCGCCTAAAAATGGCAAGAAATCCCAGCAGCGCAGCGCGTGAAATAGTCACCGAGGCCGGTGGGGTATAGACGGTCCGCAGGGGCCGAGGGCGCCTGAAATGGCAGTCTTTCGAGGGTCTCATGTGCCTGGGAGGCTACGAGGAGGCAAATGGCAAGAAATGCCCAGCCGCAGCAGTCACGAGTCAGGCTATAGCCTTTTGGTCCGCGGGGGAGGGGGTCGGGGCGGCCGGAAATGGCAGTCTTTTCGAGGGTTCTCGCGTATGGGGAGGTTATATCACGAGGGCTGCCTAAAATGGCAAGAAATGCCCAGCCGCAGCTGCGGAAATAGCCCGAGGCCGTGGTCTATAGCCTTGGTCCGCGCTGGGAGGGGGTCTGGGGCCCGGGTCGTCCGAAATGGCAGGTCTGGTGGTCTCGTGGTGAGGCTACGGCAGAGGCCCGCCAAATGGCAAGAATGCCCAGCGTCGCAAGCGGAAATGGTCACCGAGGCCGCGGCTATAGCCGGTCCGGGCGTGAAAGATGGGCCTTTTTCGAGGTCCTCGTGCTCTGGAGGCTACGCATCAGGGCCTCAAAATAGCAACAATGCCCAGCGGTGCAAGGAAATATTCACCGAGGCTGGCTACCGTCCGGAGTGGGGGTTTAGGGGGTGGCCGGAAATGGGTAGCTGTTTTTCAAGGGTCTCGTTGCCGGGGAGGCTGGCGGTCAAGTTCGCCCTAAAATGGCAAGATATACCGAGCCCAGAAGCGTGAATTAGTCGCCGAGGCCGGTGGGCTATAGCCTTTTGGTCCGCTGGGCTGGGACGGCTCGGGGCCGGTCGCCGGAAATGGGTACGCCTTTTCGAGGGTCCTCGCAGCCTGGTAGGTTACGGTTAAGAAGCCCGCGCTTAAAATGGCAAGAAATGTCCAGCGAGGCAGCTGGAAATAGTCGCCTAGGCCGGTGGGCTATAGCCTTTGGCTCAAGGGGCTGGGTCAGGGCGTTCGGGGCCTGGGTGTCGGAAATGGCACACTCTTTTTCGAGGGTCCTCGCGTGCCCAAAGTGGGAGGCTACGGTTAGGGCCTGCCCCAAAATGGCAAGAAATGCCCAGCGCAGCTATGAAATAGTCACCGAGGCCGTGGGCTATACCCTTGGTCCGCGGGGCCTGGGAGGAGGGGTTTCGGGCCTGCCGTCCTAAATGATACGGTCTTTCCAGGGTCCTCGTGTGCCTGGGGAGGCTACGGTCAGAAGCCTGCCCTAAAATGGCAAGAAATGCCCAGCGCGCAGCCGTAGTCAAATAGTTCCGAGGCCGGTGGGCTATAGCCTTTGGTCCGCGGGGCTGGGAGGGGTTTCCTGGGGTTCCTGCCGAAATGGGTACAGTCTTTCGAAAGTGTCCTCGCACTCCAGCTGGAGGTTACGGGTCGAGCCCGCGCGCTAAATGGCAAGAAATGCCCAGCGCAGCTTGCAGGAAATGGTCACCGAGGCCGGGTGGCTATAGCTTTTGGGTCCGCTGGGGTTGGGAGGTTTAGGGCCTGGCCATCGGAAATGGGTATGCCTTTTCGAGGGTCCTCGTGGTGCCCGGGGAGGTTACGGCCGAGGCCTGCCCTAAATGGCAGAAATGCGCCGGGCGCAGCGCTGAAATAGTCACCGAGGCCGTGGGCTATAGCCTTTGGTCCGCGGGGCCGGGAGGGGCGCTCGGTCTCGAGCCGGAAATGGTACAGTCTTTTCGAGGGTCTCGTGTGCTGGCGGGGAGGCTACTCAGAGGCTCGCCCTAAAATAGCAAGAAATGCCCAGCGGCACAACAAGGAAATAGTCACCGAGGCCGGTGGGCTATAGCCTTTGGTCCGCTGGGCGAGGGGCTTGGGGCCTGGTCATCGGAAATGGGTGGCTGCCTTTACGAGGGTCCTGCTCAGCTGGAGGCCAGTCAAGCCTGCCCTAAAATGGCAAGAAATGTTGCGGCGGAGCGCCACAACAGTCGCCGACGCCGGTGGCTATAGGGCCTTTGGTCCGCGGGGTCGGGTAGGTTGGCTCGGGCCTCGTTGTCAGAAATGGGTAAAGTCTTCGCTGGTCCTCGTGGTGCCTGCTGGGAGCGTGACGGTCTGAAGCCCGCCTAAAATGACAAGAAATGCCCAAGGCGCAAGCGCAGCGGAAATAGTCACCGAGGCCGGTGAGCTAGAGCCGGTCCGGGGCTGGGGTCAAGGGGTTTCGGGGCCTGCCGCCAAAAATGGGTACAGACTTTGAGGGTCCTCGTGGTGCCTGGGAGGCTACAACAGAAGCCTCGCCCCTAAAATGGCAATAAATGCCCAGCGGCGCACCGCGAGAAATAGTCGCTGAGGCCGGTGAGCTATAGCCTTTGGTCCATGGGGCCGGGAGGGCGCTTAGGGGCTCGTCATCGAAATGGGCATAGTCTTTTCGAGGGTCCTCGGTGCCTGGGGCTGGGAGTACTACGAGGCCTCGCCCTAAAATAGCAAGAAATGCCCAGCGCAACATGGGAAATAGTCACCGAGGCCTGTGGCTATAGCCTTTGGTCCGGGCGGGGTTGGCGAGGGGGTTTCGGGCCTGGCCATCGGAAATGGGTACCTTTTCAGGGTCCTCGCAGCCTGGGAGGTTACGGCCTCAAGCCCCGCCTTAAAATGGCAAGAACGCCCAGCGGCAGCAGTGAAATAGCCACCGAGGCCGGTGAGCTAGCCTTGGTCCGCTGGGGTTGGGAGGGGTTTAGGGGCTCGTCCATCGGAAATGGGCACAGCCTTTTCGAGGTCCTCGGTGCCTGGGAGGCTACGGCCGAGGCCTCGCCTTAAAATAGCAAGAAATGCCCGCCGCACAACGGGAAATAGTCACCGAGGCCGGGTGGGCTATAGCCTGGTCCGCTGGGGTGGCGAGGGGGTTTCGGGGCTCGTCATCGAAATGGGTATAGTTTTACGAGGGTCCTCGTAGCCTGGGTGGGAGGCCATACAGTCAAAGCCTGCCCTAAAATGGCAAGAAATGCCAGCGGCGCGAGCGCTAAACAGTCGCCGACGCCGGCTATAGCCTGGCCCGCTGGGGTGGGTAGCGGATTTCGGGGCCTGCTGTCGAAATGGGTAGTCTTTTCGAGGGTCCTCGCAGCCTGGGGGAGGCGCATTGCCAAGCTCGCCATAAATGGCAAGAAATGCCCAACGCGCAGCTGTGAAATAGTCACCGAGGCCGTGGCCTATAGCCCATTGGTCCGCTGGGGCCGGGGAGGGGTTAGGGGCTCGTCTGCTGAAAAATGGCATGCCTTTTCGAGGGTCCTCGTGTACCTGGGGAGGCTACTCGAGGCCCGCCTAAAATGACAAGAAATGCCCAGCGGCGCAGCGCGGGAAATAGTCACCGAGGCCGGTGGGCTATAGCCTTTGGTCCGCGGGGGTTGGGGAGGGGATTTCGGGGGCTTTGGTCTTCGGAAATGGGTACAGTCGTTTCAAGGGCCCTGGTGTGCCTAGTGGGAGGCTACGGTCAGAGGCCTTCCCTAAAATGGCAAAAAATGCCCAGCGGCGCAGTGCGTGAAATAGTCACCGACGCCGATGGGCTATAGCCTTTGGTCCGCGGTGGTGGGGGAGGGGTTAGGGCCTGCCGCCGAAAATGGGTACGCCTTTTTCTCGAGAGTCCTCGTAGCCTGCGGGGAGGCTACGGTCAGAAGCCTGCACTAAAATGGCAAGACATGCCCACAAGCAGCTGGAAATAGTCAGCCGATGTCGGTGGGCTATAGCCTTGGTCCACGGGGTTGGGGAGGAAGTTCGGGGCCTGGGGTCGGAAATGGGTACAGTCTTTCGAGGGTCCTCGCAGCCTGGGAGGCTACGGTCCGAGGCCCGCCCAAAATGGTAAGAAATGCCTGCCAGCGCGCGCCCGGAAATAGTCACCGAGGCCGTGGCTATAGCCTTTGGTCCGCTGGGTTGGGGAGGGGCGTTCGGGGTCTCGGGAGTCGGAAATGGTACAGTCTTTTCGAGGGTCCTCGTAGGCCGAGTGGGAGGCTACGGCCGAGGCCTGCCCTAAAATAGCAAGAATGCCCAGCGCGCTGGGAAATAGTCACCGAGGTCGGTGGGCTATAGCCTTGGTCCGCGGGGTTGGGCAGGGGTTTCGGGGCCTGGTCATCGGAAATGGGTATGCCTTTACGAGGGTCCTCCTGTGCTGGGAGGCTACAGTCAAGCCCCGCCCTAAATGGCAAGAAATGTCAGCGGCGAGCGCTACAACAGTCGCCGACGCTGGCATAGCCTTGGTCCGCTGGGGGTTGGGTAGCTGGCTTTCGGGGCCTCGTTGTCGAAATGGTAAAGTCTTCTCGCTGGTGCCTGGGGTGAGCGTACGGTCTGAAGCCTGCCCTAAAATGACAAGAAATGCCCAGCGGCGCAGCGCGTGAAATAGTCACCGAGGTCGGTGAGCTATAGCCTTTGGTCCGCGGGGGTGGGGAAGGGCTCGGGGCCTGTCACAAAAATGGGTACAGTCTTTAGAGGGTCCTCGTGCCCCCAGTGGGCGGCTACCGCCAGAAGCCCGCCCTAAAATGGCAAGAAATGCCCAGCGGGCGCAGCTGCGAAATAGTCACCGAGGCCGTGAGCTATGCCTTGGTCCGCGGGGCTGGGGAGGGGTTAGGGGCCCGTCATCGGAAATGGGTACAGTCTTTTCGAGGGTCCTCGTGTGCCCAGTGCGAGGCTACGTCAGAGGCCTGCCCTAAAATAGCAAGAAATGCCCAGCGGCACAGCGCTGGAAATAGTCACCGAGGCCGATGGGCTATAGCCTTTGGTCCACGGGGGTTGGGGAAGGTGTTTCGGGGGCTCTGGTCGTCGGAAATGGGTACAGTCTTTTTGAGGGTCCTCGTGTGCCCAGTCGGAGGCTACGGTCAGAAGCCTGCCCTAAAATGGCAAGAAATGCCCAGCGGCGCAGCGCGTGAAATAGTCACCGAGGCCGGTGAGCTATAGCCTTTGGTCCGCGGGGGTTGGGGAGGGGGTTTAGGGGGCTCTGGTCATCGGAAATGGGTACAGTCTTTTCGAGGGTCCTCGTGTGCCCAGTGGGAGGCTACGGTCAGAGGCCTGCCCTAAAATAGCAAGAAATGCCCAGCGGCACAGCGCGGGAAATAGTCACCGAGGCCGGTGGGCTATAGCCTTTGGTCCGCGGGGGTTGGCGAGGGGGTTTCGGGGGCTCTGGTCATCGGAAATGGGTACAGTCTTTACGAGGGTCCTCGTGTGCCCAGTGGGAGGCTACAGTCAGAAGCCTGCCCTAAAATGGCAAGAAATGCCAAGCGGCGGAGCGCGTCAAACAGTCGCCGACGCCGGTGGGCTATAGCCTTTGGCCCGCGGGGGTTGGGTAGCGGATTTCGGGGGCTCTGGTTGTCGGAAATGGGTACAGTCTTTTCGAGGGTCCTCGTGTGCCCAGTGGGAGGCGACCGTCAGAAGCCTGCCATAAAATGGCAAGAAATGCCCAACGGCGCAGCGCGTGAAATAGTCACCGAGGCCGGTGGCCTATAGCCCATTGGTCCGCGGGGGTTGGGGAGGGGGTTTAGGGGGCTCTGTCCGTTGAAAATGGGTACAGTCTTTTCGAGGGTCCTCGTGTACCCAGTGGGAGGCTACGGTCAGAGGCCTGCCCTAAAATGACAAGAAATGCCCAGCGGCGCAGCGCGGGAAATAGTCACCGAGGCCGGTGGGCTATAGCCTTTGGTCCGCGGGGGTTGGGGAGGGGGTTTCGGGGGCTTTGGTCTTCGGAAATGGGTACAGTCGTTTCAAGGGCCCTGGTGTGCCTAGTGGGAGGCTACGGTCAGAGGCCTTCCCTAAAATGGCAAAAAATGCCCAGCGGCGCAGTGCGTGAAATAGTCACCGACGCCGATGGGCTATAGCCTTTGGTCCGCGGGGGTGGGAGGGGCTTAGGGGCCTGCCGAAAATGGGTACAGCCTTTTCGAGAGTCCTCGTAGCGCCAGTGGGAGGCTACGGTCCAGAAGCTCACCCTAAAATGGCAAGAAATGCCCAGCCGCGCAAAGAGCATCGCGTGAAATAGTCACCGAGGCCGTGAGCTGTAGCCTTGGTCCGCGGGGTTTGGGAGGGGTTTATGGTGCCCGTCATCGGAAATGGCCAGTCTTTTCGAGGGTCCTCGCAGGCGTGCTGGGAGGTTACGGCCAGAAGCTTGCCCTAAAATGGCAAGACATGCCCAGCGCGCGCGTGAATCGCCCTGGGAGGCCTGGCTATAGCCTTTTGTCCGCTGGGGTTGGGAGGGGTTTCGGGCTCGTCATCGAATGGGTACCATAAGGGTCCTCGCAGCCCAGCGAGGCTACGGTTAGAAGCTCTGCCCCAAATGGCAAGAAATGTCCTCGTGGGCGCAATACTGAAATAGTCGCCGAGGCCGTGGGCTATAGCCTGGTCCGCTGGGGTTGGGAGGCGTCGGGGTTCCTGTGTCGGAAATGGGTACAGTCTTTTCAAGGGTCCTCACGTGACCAGTGGGAGGCTACGGTCAGAAGCATGCCATAAAATGGCAATAAATGCTAGCCGCAGTCACACAAATAGTCGCCGAGGCCGGTGGGCTATAGCCTTTGGTCCGCGGGGGTTGGGGAAGGTGTTTCAGGGGCTCTGGTCGTCGGAAATGGGTACAGTCTTTTTGAGGGTCCTCGCGTGCCCAGTGGGAGGCTACAGTCAGGGCCTGCCCTAAAATGGCAAGAAATGCCCAGCGGCGCAGCACGTGAAATTGTCGACGAAGCCGGTAGGCTATAGCCTTTGGTCCGCGGGGGTTGGGGAGAGGCGTTCGGGGGCTCTGGGTGTCGGAAATGGGTACAGTCTTTTCGAGGGTCCTCGCGCCCAGCTGGGAGAGTCTACAATGTACCGCCTAAAATGGCAAGAAATGCCCAGCGGCGCAGCACGTGAAATTGTCGCCGAGGCCGGTGGCCTATAGCCTTTGGTCTGCGGTGGTTGGGGAGGGGCGTCGGAAATGGGTACAGTCTTTTCGAGGGTCCTCGTGTGTCCCGTGGGAGGCTACGGTCAGAGGCCTGCCCTAAAATGACAAGAAATGCCCAGCGCAGCTGCTGGGAAATAGTCACCGGTACGGTGGGCTATAGCCTTTGTCCACGGGCCGGGGGAGCGGTGTTTGGGCTCGTCATCGGAAATGGGTACAGTCTTTTGAGGGTCCTCGCGCCCGGGGAGGTTACGGTCAGAAGCCTGCCCTAAATGGCAATATATGCCAAGCGGCGCAGCACGTGAAATCTTCGCCGAGGCCGTGGGCTAATGTTTCGGTCCGCGGGGTCAGCGGCTGGCCCGGTGTCGGAAATGGTACAGTCTTTTCGAGGGTCCTCGCGCCTCAAAGGGGAGGCTACGGTCAGGCCTGCCCTAAATGAAGAAGAAATGCCCAGCGCGCAACGCTGGGTGAAATAGTCACCGAGGCCGCGGGCTATAGCCTGGTCCGCCGGCCTGGGAGGGGTATAGGGCTTTTGGTCATGAAAATGGGCGATTTCACAGGTCCTCGTGCCTGGGTGGGGAGGCTACGGTCAAGCCCCTAAAATGACAAGAAATCGCGCAGCGCACAGGAAATAGTCACCGAGGCCGTGGGATATAGTTTTGGTCCGCGGGGTCGGGGAGGAGGCTTAGGGGTTCCGTCACGAAATGGGTACAGTCTTTTCGAGGGTCCTCTTGTGCCCACTGGGATACGGTCAGAAGCCTGCCCTAAAGTGGCAAGAAATGACCAGCGGCGCAGCTCGTGAAATAGTCACCGAGGCTGGTGGGCTATAGCCTTTGGTCCGCTGGGCCGGGAGCGGTGCCTGGGGCTCGCCGGGAAATGGGTACAGCCTTTTTGAGGGTCCTCGTGTGCCCAGTGGGAGGCTACAGTCAGAAGCCTGCCCTAAAATGGCAAGAAATGCCAAGCGGCGGAGCGCGTCAAACAGTCGCCGATGCCGGTGGGCTATAGCCTTCGGTCCGCGGGGGTTGTGGAGGGTGTTTAGGGGGCTCTGGTCGTCGAAAATGGGTACAGTCTTCTCGCGGGTCCTCGTGTGCCCAGTGGGAGGCTACGGTCCGAAGCCTGCCCTAAAATGGAAGAAATGCCCAGCGGCGCAGCGCGTGAATAGTCTCGAGGCCGGTGGGCTATAGCCTTTGGTCCGCGGGGGTTGGGAGGGGCTGGGGCTCTGGTCGTCGAAATGGGTACAGCTTTGAGGGTCCTCGTGCCTGGAGGCTACGGTCCAAGCCCGCCTAAATGGAAGAAATGCCCAGCGCGCAGCGGGAAATAGTCACCGAGGCCGGTGGGCTAGCCCTTGGTCCGCGGGGCTGGGAGGGGTTTCGGGCCCGTCGCCGGAAATGGGCACGCCTTTTCAAGGGTCCTCGGTGCCCAGCGAGGGTACGGGTCGAAGCCTGCCCTAAATGGCAAGAAATATCCAGCGCGCAGCGTGAAATAGTCGCCGAGGCCGGTGGGCTATAGCCTTTGGCCCGCGGGGCCGGGGAGGGGTTTAGGGGCTCGGGTCGCCGGAAATGGGTACAGTCTTTCGAGGGTCCTCGCGCCTGGGAGAGGCTACGGTCAGAAGCCTGCCCTAAAATGGCAAGACATGCCCGGCGGCGCAGCGCGTGAATCGTCTCGAGGCCGGTGGGCTATAGCCTTTGGTCCGCTTGGGAGGGCGTTCGGGCCTGCGCCGGAAATGGGTGCAGCTTTACTGTGGTCCTCGATGCCGAGTGGGGAGGCTACGGTCAGAAGCCTGCCCTAAATGGCAAGAAATGCTCAGAGCGTCAAATAGTCGCCGAGGCCGGTGGGCTATAGCCTTTGGTCCGCGGGGGTTGGGGAGGGGGTTTCGGGGGCTCTGGTCATCGAAAATGGGTACAGTCTTTTCGAGGGTCCTCGTGTGCCCAGTGGGAGGCTACGGTCAGAAGCCTACCCTAAAATGGCAAGAAATATCCAGCGGCGCAGCGCGTGAAATAGTCGCCGAGGCCGGTGGGCTATAGCCTTTGGTCCGCGGGGGTTGGGGAGGGGGTTTAGGGGGCTCTGGTCTTCGAAAATGGGTACAGTCTTTTCGAGGGTCCTCGTGTGCCCAGTGGGAGGCTACGGTCAGAAGCCTGCCCTAAAATGGCAAGACATGCCCAGCGGCGCAGTGCGTGAATAGTCTCGAGGCCGGTGGGCTATAGCCTTTGGTCCGCGGGGGTTGGGGAGGGGGTTTCGGGGGCTCTGGTCGTCGAAAATGGGTACAGCCTTTTTGAGGGTCCTCGTGTGCCCAGTGGGAGGCTACAGTCAGAAGCCTGCCCTAAAATGGCAAGAAATGCTGCGGGCGGAGCTGGCCACAACAGTCGCCGATGCCGTGGGCTATAGCCTTCGGTCCGCTGGGGGTTGTGGAGGGTGTTTAGGGGCTCGTCCGAAAATGGGTACAGTCCTCGGGTCTCGTGGTGCCTGGGTGGGAGGCTACGTCCAAGCCTGCCTAAAATGGAAGAAATGCCCAGCGCAGCGTGAATAGTCTCGAGGCCGGTGGGCCATAGCCTTTGGTCCGCTGGGGTCAGGGGCTCGGGGCCTGGGTCACGAAAATGGGCACAGTCTTTAGAGGGTCTCGGTAGCCTGGGAGGCTACGGTCCGAAGCCTGCCCTAAAATGGAAGAAATGCCCAGCGGCGCAGCGCGTGAAATAGTCACCGAGGCCGGTGGGCTATAGCCTTTGGTCCGCGGGGGTTGGGGAGGGGGTTTCGGGGGCTCTGGTCGTCGGAAATGGGTACAGTCTTTTCAAGGGTCCTCGTGTGCCCAGTGGGAGGGTACGGTCAGAAGCCTGCCCTAAAATGGCAAGAAATATCCAGCGGCGCAGCGCGTGAAATAGTCGCCGAGGCCGGTGGGCTATAGCCTTTGGTCGGCGGGGGTTGGGGAGGGGGTTTAGGGGGCTCTGGTCGTCGGAAATGGGTACAGTCTTTTCGAGGGTCCTCGCGTGCCCAGTGGGAGGCTACGGTCAGAAGCCTGCCCTAAAATGGCAAGACATGCCCAGCGGCGCAGTGCGTGAATAGTCTCGAGGCCGGTGGGCTATAGCCTTTGGTCCGCGGGGGTTGCGGAGGGGCGTTCGGGGGCTCTGGGAGTCGGAAATGGGTACAGTCTTTACCAGGGTCCTCGTGTGGCGAGTGGGAGGCTACGGTCAGAAGCCTGCCCTAAAATGGCAAGAAATGCCAAGCGTCGCAGCGCGTCAAATAGTCGCCGAGGCCGGTGGGCTATAGCCTTTGGTCCGCGGGGGTTGGGAGGGCGCTCGGGCTCGCGCCGGAAATGGGTACAGTGCCTTTCGAGGGTCCTCGTAGCCTGGGAGGCTATGGTCAGAAGCCTGCCCTAAAATGACAAGAAATGCCCAGCCAGCGCTGGTGAAATAGTCACCGAGGCCGGTGGGCTATAGCCTGGTCCGCGGGGTTCGGGAGGGGTTTAGGGCTCGTCTCGAAAATGGGTACGCCTTTTTCGAGGGTCCTGCTTGCCCAAAGGGGAGGCTACGGTGAGAAGCCTGCCCTAAAATGGCAAGAAATGCCCCCAGAACAGCAGCTGCGTGAAATAGTCACCGAGGCCGGTGGGCCAGCCTTTGGTCCGCGGGGTCGGGGAGGGAGTTCGGGGTTCGTCATCGGAAATGGGTACAGTCTTTCGAGTGTCCTCGTGCCTCAGCGGGGAGGTTACGGTCAGAGGCCCGCCCTAAAATGCCAAGTAATGCCCAGCGCGCAGCTGTTAAATGGTCGCCGAGGCCGTGGGCTATAGCCTTGATCCGCGGGGCTGGGAGGGACGCCTGGGCCTGCAAGGCCGGAAATGGGTACAGTCTTTTCGAGGGTCCTCGTGTGCCTGGGTGGGGAGGCTACGGTCAAGCCTGCCCAAAATGGCAAGAAATGCCCAGCGGCGCAGGGCGTGAAATGGTCGCCGAGGCCGGTGGGCGTCCGCCCGAGGGGGGGGAGGGACGCCTCGGGCGTTGGAAATGGGTACAGTCTTTTCGAGTGTCCTCGTGTGCCCAGTGGGAGGCTACGGTCAGAGGCCTGCCCTAAAATGGCAAGAAATGCCCAGCGGCGCAGCGCGTTAAATGGTCGCCGAGGCCGGTGGGCTATAGCCTTTGATCCGCGGGGGTTGGGGAGGGACGTTCTGGGGCTCTGTGCGTCGGAAATGGGTACAGTCTTTTCGAGGGTCCTCGTGTGCCCAGTGGGAGGCTACGGTCAGAAGCCTACCCTAAAATGGCAAGATATGCCCAGCGGCGCATTGCGTGAAATAGTCGCCGAGGCCGGTGGTCTATAGCCTTTGGTCCGCGGGGGTTGGGGAGGGGGTTCGGGGGTTCTGGTCATCGGAAATGGGTACAGTCTTTTCGAGTGTCCTCGCAGCCTGGGAGGCTACGGTCAGCGGCCTGCCCTAAATGGCAAGATATGCCCAGCGGCGCATCTCGTGAAATAGTCGCCGAGGCCGGTGGTCTATAGCCTGGGTCTGGGGCCGGGGAAATGGATGCTTTTCAAGGTCCTCGTGTGCCCTGTGGGAGGCTACGGTCTTATGCCTGCCCTAACTTGGAAATAAATCCCTAGCGGAGCAGCGCGTGAAATAGTCACCGAGTCCGGTGGGCTATAGCCTTTGGTCCGCGGGTCGGGAGGGGTTTCGGGGCCATGGTCATTTAAAAATGGGTATAGTCTTTTCGAGGGTCCTCGTGTGCAAAGTGAGAGGCTACCGTCAAGCCTGCCCTAAAATGACAAGAAATGCCCAGCAAGCAGCACAGGAAATAGTCACCGAGGCCGTGGGCTATAGCCTTTTGGTCCGCTGGGGTTGGGGAGGGGCTTTAGGGGTTCCGTCGCTGAAAATGGGTACAGTCTTTCGAGGCCCTCGTGGTGCCCAGGGAGGCTACGCCGAGGCCAGCCCTAAATGGCAAGAAAGCAGCGCACACAAAATAGTCGCCGAGGCCGGTTGGCTATAGCCTTTTGTCCGCGGGGGTTGGAGAGGCGCGTTTGGGGCTCTGGGTGTCAGAAATGGGTACAGTCTTTTCGAGGGTCCTCGTGTTCCCAGTCGGACGCTACGGTCAGAGGCCTGCCCTAAAATGGCAAGAAATGCCCAGCGGCGCAGCGCGTGAAATAGTCGCCGAGGCCGGTGGGCTATAGCTTTGGTCCGCGGGGGTTGGGGAGGGCGTCGGAAATGGGTACAGTCTTTTCGAGGGTCCTCGTGTGCCCCGTGGGAGGCTACGGTCAGAGTCCTGCCCCAAAATGACAAGAAATGCCCAGCGGCGCAGCGCGTGAAATAGTCACCGAGGCCAGTGGGCTATAGCCTTTGGTCCGCGGGGATTGGGGAGGGGGTTTCGGGGGCTCTGGTCGTAAGAAATGGGTACAGTCTTTTCGAGGGTCCTCGCAGTTCAGTGGGAGGTTACTACGTAAGCCTGCCCTAAAATGGCAAGAAATGGCCAGCGGCGCAGCGCGGAAAATAGTCACCGAGGCCGGTGGGCTATAGCCTTTGGTCCGCGGGGATTGGGGAGGGGGTTTCGGGGGCTCTGATCGTAAGAAATGGGTACAGTCTTTTCGAGGGTTCTCGTGTGCCCATAAGGAGGCTACGGTCAGAAGCCTGCCCTAAAATGGCAAGAAATGGCCAGCGGCGCAGCGCGGGAAATAGTCGCCGAGGCCGGTGGGCCAGAGCCTTTGGTCCGCGGGGGTTGAGGGGGGTTTCGGGGGCTCTGGTCCTCAGAAATGGGTACAGTCCTTTCAAGAGTCCTCCTGTGCCCAGTGGGAGGCTACGGTCAGAAGCCTGCCCTAGAATGATAAGAAATACCGAGCAGCGCAGCGCATGAAATAGTCGCCGAGGCCGGTGGGCTATAGCCTTTGGTCCGCGGGGTTTGGGGAGGGGGTTTAGGGGGATCTGGTCGTCGAAAATGGGTACAGTCTTTTCGAGGGTCCTCGCGTGCGCAGTGGAAGGCTACGGTCAGAAGCCTGCCCTAAAACGGCAAGACATGCCCAGCGGCGCAGCGCGTGAAATAGTGGCCGACGCCGGTGGGCTATAGCCTTTGGTCCGCGGGGGTTGGGGAGGGGGTTTCGGGGGCTCTTGTCATCGGAAATGGGTACAGTCTTTACGAGGGTCCTCGTGTGCCCAGTGGGAGGCTACGGTCAGGGCCTGCCCTAAAATGGCAAGAAATGCCCAGCGGCGCAGCGCGTGAAATAGTCGCCGAGGCCGGTGGGCTATAGCCTTTGGTCCGCGGGGGTTGGGGAGGGGGTTTCGGGGGCTCTGGTCATCGGAAATGGGTACAGTCTTTACGAGGGTCCTCGTGTGCCCAGTGGGAGGCTACGGTCAGGGGCTGCCCTAAAATGGCAAGAAATGCGCAGCGGCGCAGCGCGTGAAATAGTAGTCGAGGCCGGTGGGCTATAGCCTTCGGTCCGCGGGGGTTGGGGAGGGGCGTCGGAAATGGTACAGTCTTTTCGAGGGTCCTCATGTGCCCCGTGGGAGGCTACGGTCAGAGGCCTGCCCTAAATTGACAAGAAATGCCTAGCGGCGCAGCGCGTGAAATAGTCACCGAGGCCGGTGGGCTATAGCCTTTGGTCCGCGGGGGTTGGGAAGGGGGTTTCGGGGTTCGCCGCCGATGAATGGGTACAGTCTTTTGAGGGTCCTAGTGGTGCCTGGGTGGGAGTATACGTCGAAGCTCCCTAAATGGCAAGAAATACCAAGCGCGCAGCGCCAAATAGTCGCCGAGGCCGGTGGGCTATAGCCTGGTCCGCCAGTTGGGGTCAAGGTGTTTCGCCCGCCGTAATGGCACAGCCCGAGGGTCCTCGTAGCCCAAAGGGGAGGCTACGTCAGAAGCCTGGCCTAAATGGCAAGAAATGCCCAGTGGCGCAGCTGCTGGAAATAGTCACCGAGGCCGCATTATAGCCTTTGTCCGGCGGGGCCGGGAGGGGGTTTCGGGGTTCCGGGCCGCCGAATGGGTACAGTCTTTCGAGGTCCTCGCAGCCTGGGAGGCTACGTCAGAAGCCTGCCCTAAATGGCAAGAAATGCCCAGCGCGCAGCTGGAAATAGTCACCGAGGCCGGTGGCCATACTGGTCCGCGGGGGCCGAGGGGTTTCGTGGGTTCGCCGCCGTAATGGGTACGCCTTTCGAGGGTCCCAGTTTGCCCAGTGCGAGGCTACGATCAGAAGCATGCCGAAATGGCATGTATTACCCAGCCGCGCAGCGTGAAAAGTCACCGAGGCCGTGGGCTATAGCCTTGGTCCGCGGGGTTTGGGCGGTTTAGGGGCTCTTGTCAAAATGGGTACAGTCTTTCGAGGGTCCTCGGTGCCTAGGTGGGAGGCTACGGTCAGAAGCCTGCCCTAAAATGGCAAAATCCCAGCGCGCAGCCAAGGTGAAATAGTCACCGAGGCCGGTGGCTATAGCCTTGGTCCGCGGGGTTGGGAGGGTTTAGCTCGTCGCCGGAAATGGTACAATCTTTCGAGGGTCTCGGTGCCCAAAGTGGAGGCTACGGTCAGAAGCATGCCAGAAATGGCAAGAAATGCTCAGCGCGCAGCACATAATTAGTCGCCGGCCGTGGGCTATAGCCTTTGGTCCAAGGGGGGTTGGGGAAGGTGTTTCGGGGATCTGCCCATCGAAATGGGTATGGCTGCTTTCAGGTCCTGGTGACGCAGGGGGGCTGAGGCTGTCGGCCGAAGCTACTATCGTACCGCCTTAAAATGGCAAGACATGCCCATCTGGCGCAACACAGGAAATAGTCGCCGAGGCCGGTGGCACAGCCTTTGGTCCGCTGGGGCTGGGAGGGATGTCTGGGGTCCCCGGCGTCCAAAATGGGTACAGTCTTTTGAGGGACCTCGTGCTCAGTGAGGTACGCGTCGGGGCCTGCCCTAAAATGGTAAGAAATACTCAAGAGGCCACAGCTGCATGCCAAGGAAGATAGTCGGGCGAGGTGGGCTGGGCTATAGCCGGTCCGCTGGGAGTAGGAGGGACGCCTGGGGCCTGGCGCCGAAATGGTACAGTCTTTTCGAGGGTCCTCGTGCCCAGTGGGAGGCTACGGTCAGAAGCCTGCCCTAAATGGCAGAATGCTGCCGGCGCAACGCCGGCCAAATAGTCGCCGAGGCCGGTGATCTATAGCCTGGTCCGCGTCGGGGAACGGCTCGGGGCCTGCCCATCGGAAATGGGTACAGTCTTTCGAGGGTCCTCGTAGCCCGCAGGAGGATACGGGCCGAAGCCCGCCCTAAATAGCAAGAAATGCCTCCGCGCGCAGCTGGAAATGCCACCGAGGCCGTGTGGGCTATAGCCTTTGGTCCGCTGGGGTCGGGAGGCGCTTGGGGCCTGGGCGTCCAAATGGCTGGCATAGTCTTTCGAGGGTCTCGAGTGCCCAGCTGAGGCTACGCTGAGGCCTGCCCTAAAATAGCAAGAAATGCCCAGCGCGAGCGCGGGAAATAGTCACCGAGGGCCGTGGCATAGCCTGGGTCCGGGGCCGGGAGGGGGCTTAGGGGCTCGTCAGTCGGAAATGGGTGTACAGCTTTTCGAGGGGTCCTGTGCTCAGTGGGAGGTTACGGTCAAGCCTGCCCTAAAATGGCGTGAAATGCCCAAAGATCGCAGAGCGAAATAGTCACGAGGCCGTGGGCTGTAGCCTTTGTCCGCTGGGGTCGAGGGGGTTTCGGGGCTCGTCCATCGAAATGGGTACAGTCTTTTTCGAGGACCCAGTGTGCCCAGTGGGAGGCTACGGTCAGAAGCCCGCCCTAAATGGCAAGATATGCTGCAAGCGGGCGCAGCACAAATAGTCGCCGAGGCCGCGGCTGGGCCTTTTGGTCCGCGGTGGGGGTTTGGCGGGCGGCCAGGGCTCTTGTCACGAAAATGGGTAACTCTTTTCGAGGGTCCTCGTACCCAATGGGAGGCTACGTCCAAGCTCGCCTAAAATGGCAAGAATGCCCAGCGGCGCAGCGCGGGAAATAGTCAATGAGGCCGGTGGCTATAGCTCGGGTCCGCGGGCCGGGGGTTTGGGGCTCTGGTCGCCGCCGGAAATGGCATGCCTTTTCGAGGGTCTCGCCTCGCCCAAATGCTGGAGGCTACGCCGTAGGCCCGCCCTAAAATAGCGGGCAGAAATGCCTGGTACGGCGAAGCGCTGAAATAGCCAATAATACCGCTGGTGGGTGGCATAGCCTTGGTCCGGGCGGGGCCGAGGGGCTTGTGGCCGCCGGAAATGGGTACATTTTCGAGGGTCCTCGGGAAGGGGAGGCTACGGCCAAGTACATGCCGAAATGGCAATGCACGCCCAGCGCGCAGCTGGGTGAAATAGTTGCATCACCGAGGCCGGTGGGCTATATCCTTTGGTCCGCGGGGATTGGGGAGGGGGTTTCGGGGGCTCTGGTCATTAGAAATGGGTACAGTCTTTTCGAGGGACCTAGTGTGCCCAGTGGGAGGCTACGGTCAGAAGCCTGCCCTAAAATGGCAAGATATGCCAAGCGGCGCAGCGCGTCAAATAGTCGCCGAGGCCGGTGGGCTATAGCCTTGGGTCCGCGGGGGTTTGGGCGGGGGTTTAGGGGGCTCTTGTCGTCGAAAATGGGTACAGTCTTTTCGAGGGTCCTCGTGTACCCAGTGGGAGGCTACGGTCAGAGGCCTGCCCTAAAATGACAAGAAATGCCCAGCGGCGCAGCGCGGGAAATAGTCACCGAGGCAGCTGGGCTATAGCCTTTGGTCCGCGGGGGTTGGGGATTGGGCCCGTCGCCTGGAAATGGGTGGCAGCTTTTCGAGGGTCCCGTGTGCCTGGGGAGGCTACGGCCAGGTGCCCGCTTTTAAAATAGTAAAAATACCAGCGGCGCAGCACGTGAAATAGTCACCGAGGCCGGTGGGCTATAGCCTGGTCCGCGGGGCTGGGAGGCCAGGGCTCGCCGCCGAAATGGGTACAGTCTTTCGAGGGTCCTCGTGGTGCCTGGGGAGGCTAATGTCAGAAGCATGCCATAAATGCGTAATGCCCAGCGGCGCAGCGCGGGAAATAGTCACCGAGGCCGGTGGGCTATTGCCTGTGGTCCGCGGGGTGGGAGGGGGGCCCTGGTCCGTCCGGAAATGGATACGGCTTTTCCAGGTCCTCGTGGTGCCCAGTGGGGAGGCTACGGTCAGAAGCTCGCCCTAAAATGGCAAGAAATGCCCAGCGCGCAAATGCTGGAAATAGTCACCGAGGCCGTGGGCATAGCCTGGTCCGCTGGGGCTGGGAGGGGTTTTGTGGTTCCGTCACGAATGGGTACGCTCTTTTCGAGGGTCCTAGTGCCCAGTGAGGCTACGGCCGAAGCCTGCCCCTAAAATGGCAAGATATGCCAAGCGCGCGAAATAGTCGCCGAGGCCAGTGGGCTATAGCCTTTGGTCCGCGGGGCTGGCAAGGGGTTTAGGGGCTTGTCGAAAATGGTACAGTCTTTCGAGGGTCCTCGTACCCAATGGGAGGCTACGGTCCGGCCCGCCTAAAATGGCAAGAAATGCCCAGCGCAGCAGCTGGAAATAGTCACCGAGGCCGTGGGCTATAGCCTTTGGTCCGCGGCGGGGGTTTTGGGGCCTGTCAGCCGGAAATGGGTACATTTTCGAGGGTCCCTGTAGTGCCTGGGAGGCTGGCCGAGGCCTGCCTTAAAATAGCAAGAAATGCCCAGCGCGAGAAATAGTCACCGAGGCCGTGGGCCCATAGCCTCGGTCCGCGGCCGGGGAGGGGCTTAGGGGGCCTGGTCGTCGGAAATGGCACAGTTTTCGAGGGTCTCGTGGTGCCCAGCGGGAGGCTACGGCCGAAGTATGCCGTAAAATGGCAAGTAATACCCAGCGCGCGCTGCAGAAATAGTCACCGAGGCCGTGGCTATATCCTTGGTCCGCGGGGATCGGGAGGGTTTCGGGCCTGGCCAATAGAAATGGGTACAGTCTTTCGAGGGACCTAGTGTGCCCAAAGGGAGGCTACCGCCGAAGCCCCGCCCTAAAATGGCAAGATATGCCAAGCGCAGCGCCACAAATAGTCGCCGAGGCCGGTGGCTATAGCCGGGGTCCGCTGGGCGGGGTTTAGGGGGCTCTTGTCGTCGAAAAATGGGTACAGTCTTTTTGAGGGTCCTCGTGGTACCTGGGAGGTTACTGGCCGTCAGAGGCCCGCCCTAAAATGACAAGAAATGCTCAGCGCAGCCGCGGAAATAGTCACCGAGGTACTGGCTATAGCCTTTGGTCCGGGCTGGGGTCGGGGGCCTGGGCCTGCCGGAAATGGGTACAGTCTTTTTCGAGGGTCCTCGGTGCCCAGTGAGGCCGGTCAGCGCCTTTAAATAGTAAAATACCCAGCGGCGCAGCACGTGAAATAGTCACCGAGGCCGTGGGCTATAGCCTTGGTCCGCGGGGTTGGGGAGGGGTTTAGGGCTCGCCGGAAATGGGTACAGTTTTTCGAGGTCCTCGTGCAGCCTGCGGAGGCTACGGTCAGAAGGATGCTACAAATGGCAAGTAATGCTCAGCGAAGCAGCGGGAAATAGTCACCGAGGTGGTGGGCCATAGCCTTTTGGTCCGCGGGGTTGGGAGGGGTTTCGGGGCCCGTCATCAAATGGATACGGCCTTTCCAGGGTCCTCGTAGCCGCGGGGAGGCTACGGTCAGAAGCCTGCCTTGCAAAATCGCAAGAAATGCCCAGGGCGCAGCTGGAAATAGTCACCGAGGCCGTGGCTATAGCCTTTGGTCCGTCCGGGGCTGGGGAGGGGTTTCAGGTTCGCCGCCGTAATGGCATGCCTTTTCGAGGGTCTCTAGTTTGCCCAAAGCGAGGTTACGATCAGAAGCATGCCAGAAATGGCATGTAATGCCCAGCGCGCAGCTGTGAAAAAGTCACCGAGGCCGTGGGCTATAGCCTTTGGTCCGCAGGGGGTTTGGGCGGGGTTTAGGGCTCTTTGTCGCCGAAAATGGACAGTCTTTCGAGGTCCTCGTGCCTGGGAGGTTACGGCCAGAAGCCTGCCCTAAAATGGCAAGAAAATTTCAGCGGGCAGCGCAGGAAATAGTCACCGAGGCCGGTGGGCTATAGCCTTTGGTCCGCGGGCCGGGGGGTTTCGTGGGCCCGCCGTCGGAAATGGGTACAGTCTTTTCGAGGGTCCTCGTGTGCCCAGTGGGAGGCTACGGTCCGAAGCCTGCCCTAAAATGGCAAGAAATGCCCAGCGGCGCAGCGCGGGAAATAGTCACCGAGGCCGGTGGGCTATAGCCTTTGGTCCGCGGGGGTTGGGGGGGGGTTTCGGGGGCTCTGCTCGTCGGAAATGGGTACAGTCTTTTCGAGGGTCCTCGTGTGCCCAGTGGGAGGCTACGTCAGAGGCCTGCCCTAAAATGGCAAGGAATGCCCAGCGGCGCAGCGCGTGAAATAGTCGCCGAGGCCGGTGGGCTATAGAGTTTGGTCCGCGGGGGTTGGGGAGAGGGTTTAGGGGGCTCTGGTCGTCGGAAATGGGTACAGGCTTTTCGAGGGTCCTAGTGTGCCTGGAGGCTACGGCCAGAAGCCTGCCCTAAAATCGCAAGAAATGCCGCGCGCAGCGCACAACAGTTGCCGAGGCCGGTGGATATAGCCTGGTCCGCGGGGCCGGGAAGGTGTTTCGGGGGCCTGTCATCGGAAATGGGTACAGCTTTTCGAGGGTCTCGTGTTCCTGGGGGAGGCTACGGTCACGAAGCCTCGCCCTGAAATTGTAAGACATGCCCAGCCGCTGCACGCGTGAAATCGTCGCCGTGGCGGGTGGGCTATAGATTTTGGTCCGGGTCGGGAGAGGGTTCCGGGGCTCGAAGGCCGGAAATGGGTACAGCCTTTCGTGAGTCCTCGGTGCCTGGGCTGGGAGGCTACGGCCAGAGGCCCGCCTTAAATGGTAAAATGCCCAGCGCGCCGCTGATTGAAATAGTCATCGAGGCCGGTGGGCTATAGCCTGGTCCCCGGGGTTTGGGCGGGTTTTAAGGGCTCTTTCACGAAATGGCACAGTTTTTCGAGGGTCCTCGTGGTGCCTGGGGGAGGCTACGCAGGCCCGCCCTAAAATAGCAAGAAATGCCTCAGCGGCGAAATGCGCCGGGAAATAGTCACATCGAGGCCGTGGCGGCAGCCTGGTCCGCGGGGCCGGGAGGGGCTTAGGGCTCGTCGCCGGAAATGGGTACAGCTTTTCGAGGGTCCTCGTGGTGCCCAGTGAGGCTACGGCCGAAGCATGCTGTAATGGCAAGTACCCAGCGGCGCAGCTGACAGGAAATAGTCACCGAGGCCGTGGGCCATCCTTGGGTCCGCTGGGACTGGGGAGGCTCGGGCTCTGGTCATTAGAAATGGGTACAGTCTTTTCGAGGGACCTAGTGTGCCCAGTGGGAGGCTACTGTCAGAAGCCTGCCCTAAAATGGCAAGATATGCCAAGCGGCGCAGCGCGTCAAATAGTCGCCGAGGCCGGTGGGCTATAGCCTTGGGTCCGCGGGGGTTTGGGCGGGGGTTTAGGGGGCTCTTGTCGTCGAAAATGGGTACAGTCTTTTCGAGGGTCCTCGACCTGTTGGGAGGCTTACGCCGAGGCTCGCCCTAAATGACAAGAAATGCCCAGCTGCGCAGCGCTGGGAAATAGTCATATAGGCCTTTGGTCCGCGGGGTCGGGGGTTTCGGGCCTGGGTCGGAAATGGGTACAGTCTTTTCGAGGGTCCTCGTGTGCCCAGTGGGAGGCTACGGTCAGGTGCCTGCCTTAAAATAGTAAAAAATACTCAGCGGCGCAGCACGTGAAATAGTCACCGAGGCCGGTGGGCTATAGCCTTTGGTCCGCGGGGGTTGGGGAGGGGGTTTAGGGGGCTCTGGTCGTCGGAAATGGGTACAGTCTTTTCGAGGGTCCTCGTGTGCCCAGTGGGAGGCTACGGTCAGAAGGATGCCATAAAATGGCAAGTAATGCCCAGCGGCGCAGCGCGTGAAATAGTCACCGAGGCCGGTGGGCTATAGCCTTTGGTCCGCTGGGCCGAGGGGTTTGGGGGGCTCTGGTCGTCCGAAATGGATACGGTCTTTCTGTGGTCCTCGTGGTGCCTGGGAGGCTACGTCAGAAGCCCGCCCTAAAATCGCAAGAAATGCCCAGCGCAGCGCTGAAATAGTCACCGAGGCCGTGGGCTATAGCCTCGGTCCGCGGGGTTGGGAGGGGTTTCGTGGTTCGCCGCCGTAAATGGGTACAGCCTTTTCGAGGTCCTAGTTTGCCCAAAGGGGAGGCTACGATCAGAAGCATGCCGTAAAATGGCATGTAATGCCCAGCGCGCAGCTGCTGAAAGTCACCGAGGCCGTGGGCTGCAGCCTTTGGGCCGCGGGGGTTTGGGCGGGGGTTTAGGGGGCTCTTGTCGTCGAAAATGGGTACAGTCTTTTCGAGGGTCCTCGTGTGCCCAGTGGGAGGCTACGGTCAGAAGCCTGCCCTAAAATGGCAAGAAAATCCCAGCGGCGCAGTGCGTGAAATAGTCACCGAGGCCGGTGGGCGCAGCCTTTTGGTCCGCTGGGGCGGGGGGGGTTTCGGCCTGCCGGAAATGGGTACAGTCCTTTTCGAGGGTCTCGTGTGCCTGGGAGGCTACGGTCCAAGCCTGCCCTAAAATGGCAAGAATGCCCAGCGCGCAGCTGGAAATAGTCACCGAGGTCAGGCCATAGCCTTTTGGTCCGCGGGGTTGGGGGGCTTTGGCCCGCCGGAAATGGGCGCTTTTCGAGGGTCCTCGTGTGCCCGCGGAGGCTACGCTGCAGGCCCCGCCTAAAATGGCAAGGAATGCCCAGCGCGAAAGGTGAAATAATCGACGAGGCCGCTGGGCTATAGAGTTTGTTCCGCGGGGCCGGGAGAGGGCTTAGGCCTGGCCGCCGAAATGGGTACAGTGCTTTTCGAGGGTCCTAGTGTGCCCAAAGGGGAGGTTACGTCGAAGCCCGCCCTAAAATCGCAAGAAATGCCAAGCGGCTGTGAAAGGCGTCAGGCCACAAATAGCTGCCGAGGTCCGGTGATATGCAGCCTTCGGGTCCGGGGTCAAAGGTGTTTCGGGCTCGTCATCGAAATGGGTACAGTCTTTCGAGGGTCCTCGTGTTCCCCGTGGAGGCTACGGCCAGCCTGCCCTGAAATTGTAAGACATGCCCAGCGGCGTAACGCGTGAAATAGTCGCCGAGGCCGGTGGGCTATAGACTTTGGTCCGCGGGGCCGGGGAGAGGGTTCCGGGCTCAGGCCGAAATGGGTACGCTCTTTCGTGAGTCCTCGTAGCCCAGCTGGAGGCTACTACAGAGGCCCGCGCCTAAATGGTAAAAATGCCCAGCGGCGCTGATTGAAATAGTCATCGAGGCCGGTGGGCAGTTTTGGTCCCCGGGTTTGGGCGGGTTTTAAGGGCTCTTTTCGCCGAAAATGGGTACAGGCTGAGGGTCCTCGTAGCCCAGCTGGGGAGGCTACACGGCCGAAGCCCCGCCCTAAATGGCAAGAAATGCCCAGCGCGCAACGGTGCGAAATAGTCACCGAGGCCGTGGCTATAGCCGTCCGCGTGGGTCGGGGAGAGGCAGGGCTCGGTCGCCGGAAATGTGTACAGTTTTCGAGGGTCCTCGTGGTGCCCAAGTGGGAGGCTTACGGTCGGGCATGCCCTAAAATGGCAAGACATGTTTCAGCGGGCGCGGCAGAGCGCGAGAAATAGTCACCGACGCCGGTGGGCTATAGCCTTGGTCGGCGGGGTTGGGAGGGACGTCAGCCTCGGGCGTCCGGAAATGGGTATACCGAGGGTCCTCGTACCCCGCGGTGGCTACGGCCAGAAGCATGCCGTAAATGGCAAGTACGCCCAGCGCGCAGCGCTTGAAATAGTCACCGAGGCCGTGGGCTATAGCCTTTGGTCCGCTGGGGTCCGGGGAGGACGCTCGGGGCTGGTGGGCATCCGAAATGGGTACAGTCTTTCGAGGGCCCTCGTGTGCCCAGTGGGAGGCTACGGTCAGAAGCCTGCCCTAAAATGGCAAGAAATGCAAAGCGGCGCAGCGCGTCAAATAGACGCCGAGGCCGGTGGGCTATGCCGTTGGTCCGCTGGGGTCGGGAAGGTATTTCGGGGCCTCGTCATCGGAAATGGGCATAGTCTTTTCGAGGTCCTCGGTGCCTGGGCAGAGGCTACGGTCAGAGGCCTGCCCTAAAATGGTAAAAAATGCCCAGCGGCGCCGCGATTGAAATAGTCATCGAGGCCGGTGGGCTTTAGCCTTTGGTCCCCGGGGGTTTGGGCGGGGTTTTAGGGGGCTCTTGTCGTCGAAAATGGGTACAGGCTTTTCGAGGGTCCTCGTGTGCCCAGTGGGAGGCTACGGTCAGAAGCCTGCCCTAAAATGGCAAGACATGCCAAGCGGCGCAGCGCGTCAAATAGTTGCCGAGGCCGGTGGGATATAGCCTTTGGTCCGCGGGGGTTGGGGAAGGTGTTTCGGGGGCTCTGGTCATCGGAAATGGGTACAGTCTTTTCGAGGGTCCTCGTGTTCCCAGTGGGAGGCTACGGTCAGAAGCCTGCCCTGAAATTGTAAGACATGCCCAGCGGCGTAACGCGTGAAATAGTCGCCGAGGCCGGTGGGCTATAGACTTTGGTCCGCGGGGGTTGGGGAGAGGGTTTAGGGGGCTCTGGTCGTCGGAAATGGGTACAGTCTTTTCGAGGGTCCTCGTGTGCCCAGTGGGAGGCTACGGTCAGAGGCCTGCCCTAAAATGGCAGGAAATGCCCAGCGGCGCAGCGCGTGAAACGGTCGCCGAGGCCGGTGGGCTATAGCCTTTCGTCCGCTGGGCCGGGAGGAAGTTCTGGGGCTCGAGGCCGGAAATGGGTACAGTCTTTTCGTGAGTCCTCGTGCCTGCCTGGGAGGCTACGGTCGAGGCCTGCCCTAAAATGGTAAAAATACCCAGCCGCGCCCGCTGATTGAAATAGTCATCGAGGCCGGTGGGCTATAGCCTGGTCCCCGGGGTTTGGGCGGGTTTTGGGGCTCTTTTCACGAAAATGGGTACAGGCTTTCGAGGGTCCTGGTGCCTGGGGAGGCTACGGTCGAAGCCCCGCCCTAAAATGGCAAGAAATGCCCAGCGCAACGCTGAAATAGTCACCGAGGCCGGTGGGCTATAGCCTCGGTCCGCTGGGGGGAGAGGTTTAGGGGCTCGGCCGCCGGAAATGTGTACAGTCTTTTCGAGGGTCCTCGTGCCCAAAGGGGAGGCTACGGTCAAGCATGCCGTAAATGGCAAGACATGCCCAGCGCGCGCAGAGCGTGAAATAGTCACCGAGGCCGGTGGGCTATAGCCTTGGTCCGCTGGGGTGGGAGGACGCTCGGGGCTCGCGTCCAATGGTACAGTCTTTTCGAGGGTCTCGTGTACCCAGCTGTGGCTACGGTCAAGCATGCCGAAATGGCAAGTACGCCCAGCGGCGCAGCGCTTGAAATAGTCACCGAGGCCGGTGGGCTATGGCGTTGGTCCGCTGGGGTCGGGAGGGACGTTCGGGGCTGGGCTCAAATGGTACAGTCTTTTCGAGGGTCCTCGTGTGCCCAGTGGGAGGCTACGGTCAGAAGCCTGCCCTAAAATGGCAAGAAATGCAGAGCGGCGCAGCGCGTCAAATAGTCGCCGAGGCCGGTGGGCTATGGCTTTGGTCCGCGGGGGTTGGGGAAGGTGTTTCGGGGGCTCTGGTCATCGGAAATGGGTACAGTCTTTTCGAGGGTCCGCGTGGTGCCTGGGAGAGGCTACGGTCAGAGGCCTGCCCTAAAATGGTAAAAAATGCCCAGCGGCGCCGCGATTGAAATAGTCATCGAGGCCGGTGGGCTATAGCCTTTGGTCCTCGGGGGTTTGGGCGGGGTTTTAGGGGCTCTTATCGTCGAAAATGGGTACAGGCTTTTCGAGGGTCCTCGTGTGCCCAGTGGGAGGCTACGGTCAGAAGCCTGCCCTAAAATGGCAAGAAATGCCCAGCGGCGCAGCGCGTGAAATAGTCACCGAGGCCGGTGGGCTATAGCCTTTGGTCCGCAGGGGTTGGGGAGGGGGTTTCGGGGGTTCTGGTCGTCCGAAATGGGTACAGTCTTTTCGAGGGTCCTAGTGTGCCCAGTGGGAGGCTACGGTCAGAAGCCTGCCCTAAAATGGCAAGAAATGCCAAGCGGCGCAGCGCGTCAAATAGTTGCCGAGGCCGGTGGGCTATAGCCTTTGGTCCGCGGGGGTTGGGGAAGGTTTTTCGGGGCCTGGTCCGCCGGAAATGGGTACAATCTTTCGAGGGTCCTCGTGTGCCTGGGAGGCTACGTCCGAGGCCTGCCCTAAAATGGCACGAACTGCCCCGCGGCGCAGCGCGCGAACGCGTCGCCGAGGCCGGTGGGCTATCGCCTTCGTCCGCTGGGGTTGGGAGGGAAGTTCGGGCCTGGCCGGAAATGGGTACAGTCTTTTCGTGAGTCCTCGTGGTGCCTGGGCAGAGGCTACGGTCAGAGGCCTGCCCTAAATGGTAAAATGCCCAGCGCGCCGCGATTGAAATAGTCTATCGAGGCCGGTGGGCTATAGCCTTTGGTCCCCGGGATTGGGAGGCGTGGGGCCCCGGGCGTCCGAATGGGTACAGTCTTTTCGAGGCCCCTCGTGCCCAGCTGGGAGGCTACGGTCGAGGCCTGCCCTAAATGGCAAGAAATGCCCAGCGCGCAGCTGTGAAATAGTCACCGAGGCCGGTGGGCTATAGCCTTTGGTCCGCGGGGTTGAGGAGGGGTTTCGGGCCCGTCGCCGGAAATGTGTACAGTCTTTCGAGGGTCCTCGCTTGCCTGGGGAGGCTACGGCCGAGGCCTGCCCTAAAATGGTAAAATGCCCAGCGGCGCCGCTGATTGAAATAGTCATCGAGTCCGTGGGCTATAGCCTTGGTCCCCGGGGTTGGGAGGGCGCCTGGGGCCCCTGGGCGTCCGAAATGGCAGCCTTTTTCGAAAGGCCCCTGCAGCCCAGTGGGAGGCTACGGTCAGAGGCCTGCCCTAATATGGCAAGAAATGCCCAGCGGCGCAGCGCGTGAAATAGTCACCGAGGCCGGTGGGCTATAGCCTTTGGTCCGCGGGGGTTGAGGAGGGGGTTTCAGGGGTTCTGGTCGTCGGAAATGTGTACAGTCTTTTCGAGGGTCCTCGTGTGCCCAGTGGGAGGCTACGGTCAGAAGCATGCCCTAAAATGGCAAGTAATGCCCAGCGGCGCAGCGCTTGAAATAGTCACCGAGGCCGGTGGGCTATAGCCTTTGGTCCGCGGGGGTTGGGGAGGGACGTTCGGGGGCTATGGGCATCCGAAATGGGTACAGTCTTTTCGAGGGTCCTCGTGTGCCCAGTGGGAGGCTACGGTCAGAAGCCTGCCCTAAAATGGCAAGAAATGCAAAGCGGCGCAGCGCGTCAAATAGTCGCCGAGGCCGGTGGGCTATGCCTTTGGTCCGCGGGGGTTGGGGAAGGTGTTTCGGGGGCTCTGGTCATCGGAAATGGGTACAGTCTTTTCGAGGGTCCTCGTGTGCCCAGTGGGAGGCTACGGTCAGAGGCCTGCCCTAAAATGGTAAAAAATGCCCAGCGGCGCCGCGATTGAAATAGTCATCGAGGCCGGTGGGCTCTAGCCTGGTCCCTGGGGTTTAAGCGGGTTTTAGGGGCCTTGTCACGAAAATGGGTACAGGCTCGAGGTCCTCGTGTGCCCAGGAGGCTACGTCCGAAGCCCGCCCTAAAATGGCAACAAATGCCCAGCGCGCAGCGCTGCGGAAATAGTCACCGAGGCCGTGGGCCAGCCTTTGGTCCGCGGGATTGGGAGGGCTCGGGGCCCGGTCACGAAATGGGTACAGTCTTTTCAAGGTCCTAGTGTGCCCAGTGGGAGGCTACGGTCAGAAGCTCGCCATAAATGGCAAGAAATGCCAAGCGCGAGCGCCACAATAGTCGCCGAGGCCGGTGGGCTATAGCCTTTGGTCCGCGGGGGTTGGGGCGGGTTTTTCGGGGGCTCTGGTCGTCGGAAATGGGTACAATCTTTTCGAGGGTCCTCGTGTGCCCAGTGGGAGGCTACGGCCCGAGGCCTGCCCTTAAATGCCAAGTAATGCCCAGCGCGCAGCTGAACGGTCGCCGAGGCCGGTGGGCTATAGCCTTCGTCCGCTGGGCTGGGGAGGAAGTTCTGGGGCCTGCCGGAAATGGGTACAGTCTTTTCGTGAGTCCTCGTGTGCCCAGTGGGAGGCTACGGTCAGAGGCCTGCCCTAAAATGGTAAAAAATGCCCAGCGGCGCCGCGCTACAAATAGTCAACGAGGCCGGTGGGCTATAGCCTTTGGTCCCCGGGCTGGGAGGGCGTCGGGGCCCCGGGCGTCCGAATGGTACAGTTTTTCGAAAGGCCCCGTGCAGCCCAGTGGGAGGCTACGGTCAGAGGCCTGCCCTAAATGGCAAGAAATGCCCAGCGCGCAGCGCTGCGGAAATAGTCACCGAGGCCGTGGGCTATAGCCTCGGTCCGCTGGGGTTGAGGAGGCTTTCGGGGCCTGTCGTCGGAAATGTGTACAGTCTTTTCGAGGGTCCTCGTGTGCCCAGTGGGAGGCTACGGTCAGAAGCATGCCCTAAAATGGCAAGACATGCCCAGCGGCGCAGCGCGTGAAATAGTCACCGAGGCCGGTGGGCTATAGCCTTTGGTCCGCGGGGGTTGGGGAGGAGTTTAGGGGGCTCTGGTCGTCGGAAATGGGTACAGTCTTTTCGAGGGTCCTCGTGTGCCCAGTGGGAGGCTACGGTCATAAGCATGCCCTAAAATGGCCAGACATGCCCAGCGGCGCAGCGCGTGAAATAGTCACCGAGGCCGGTGGGCTATAGCCATTGGTCCGCGGGGGTTGGGGAGGGACGTTCGGGGGCTCTGGGCGTCCGAAATGGGTACAGTCTTTTCGAGGGTCCTCGTGTGCCCAGTGGGAGGCTACGGTCAGAAGCATGCCGTAAAATGGCAAGTAATGCCTAGCGGCGCAGCGCGTGAAATAGTCACCGAGGCCGGTGGGCTATAGCCTTTGGTCCGCGGGGGTTGGGGAGGGGGTTTCGGGGGCTCTGGTCGTCGGAAATGTGTACAGTCTTTTCGAGGGTCCTCGTGTGCCCAGTGGGAGGCTACGGTCAGAAGCATGCCCTAAAATGGCAAGACATGCCCAGCGGCGCAGCGCGTGAAATAGTCACCGAGGCCGGTGGGCTATAGCCTTTGGTCCGCGGGGGTTGGGGAGGGACGTTCGGGGGCTATGGGCAACCGAAATGGGTACAGTCTTTTCGAGGGTCCTCGTGTGCCCAGTGGGAGGCTACGGTCAGAAGCCTGCCCTAAAATGGCAAGAAATACAAAGCGGCGCAGCGCGTCAAATAGTCGCCGAGGCCGGTGGGCTATGCCTTTGGTCCGCGGGGGTTGGGGAAGGTGTTTCGGGGGCTCTGGTCATCGGAAATGGGTACAGTCTTTTCGAGGGTCCTCGTGTGCCCAGTGGGAGGCTACGGTCAGAGGCCTGCCCTAAAATGGTAAAAAATGCCCAGCGGCGCCGCGATTGAAATAGTCATCGAGGCCGGTGGGCTATAGCCTTTGGTCCCCGGGGGTTTGGGCGGGGTTTTAGGGGGCTCTTGTCGTCGAAAATGGGTACAGGCTTTTCGAGGGTCCTCGCAGCTGCTGGGAGGCTACGGTCAAGCCTGCCCTAAAATGGCAAGAAATGCCCAGCGCGCAGCTGCGGAAATAGTCACCGAGGCCGGTGGCCATAGCCTTGGTCCGCGGGATTGGGAGGGGTTCGGGGCCTGTCGCCGAAATGGGTACAGTCTTTCAAGGTCCTAGTGTGCCCAAAGGGGAGGCTACGGTCAGAAGCCTGCCCTAAAATGGCAAGAAATGCCAAGCGGCGCAGCGCGTCAAATAGTTGCCGAGGCCGGTGGGCTATAGCCTTTGGTCCGCGGGGGTTGGGGAAGGTTTTTCGGGGGCTCTGGTCGTCGGAAATGGGTACAATCTTTTCGAGGGTCCTCGTGTGCCCAGTGGGAGGCTACGGTCAGAGGCCTGCCCTAAAATGGCAAGAAATGCCCAGCGGCGCAGCGCTGCGAACGGCCGCCGAGGCCGTGGGCTATAGCCTTCGTCCGGGGGCCGGGAGGAAGTTCTGGGCCTGGCCGGAAATGGGTACAGTCTTTTCGTGAGTCCTCGGGTGCCCAGTGGGAGGCTACGGTCAGAGGCCTGCCCTAAAATGGTAAAAAATGCCCAGCGGCGCCGCGATTGAAATAGTCAACGAGGCCGGTGGGCGATAGCCTTTGGTCCCCGGGGTTGGGAGGGGCGCTCGGGGCCCCGGCGTCCGAAATGGGTACAGTCTTTTCGAGGCCCTCGTGGTGCCTGGGCAGAGGCTCGGGTCAGCGGCCTGCCTTAAAATGGCAAGAATGGCCCGGCGGCGCAGCGGTGAAATAGCCACGAGGCCGTGGGCTTATAGCCTTTGGTCCGGGGCTGAGAGGGGGTTTCGGGGGCTCTGGCAGTCGGAAATGTGTACAGTCTTTTCGAGGGTCATCGTGTGCCCAGTGGGAGGCTACGGTCAGAAGCATCCCCTAAAATGGCAAGATATGCCCAGCGGCGCAGCGCGTGAAATAGTCACCGAGGCCGGTGTGATATAGCCTGGTCCGCTGGGGCCGGGAGGAGTTTAGGGCTCGTCGTCGGAAATGGGTACAGTCTTTCGAGGGTCCTCGTGGTGCCCAGTGGAGGCTAGGGTCATAAGCATGCCCGAAAATGGCCAGAGATGCCCAGCGCGCAGCGCTGTGAAATAGTCACCGAGGCCGTGGGCTACAGCCACTTGGTCCGCTGGGCTGGGAGGGACGCTCGGGGCCTGGTGTCCGAAATGGTACAGTCTTTTCGAGGGTCCTCGTGCCCAAAGTGGGAGGCTACGGTCGAAGCATGCCGAAAATGGCAAGGCAATACGCCAGCGCGAAAGGCTGGTGAAATAGTCACCGAGGCCGGTGGCTATAGCCTTTGGTCCGCTGGGGCCGGGGAGGGACGCCTGGGGCCAGGGCGTCCAAATGGGTACAGTCTTTCGAGGGTCCTCGTGTGCCCAGTGGGAGGCTACGGTCAGAAGCCTGCCCCAAATGGCAAGAAATGCCAAGCGGCGCAGCGCGTCAAATAGTCGCCGAGGCCGGTGGGCTATAGCCTTTGGGTCCGCTGGGCTGGGAAATGTGTTTCGGGCTCTAGTCATCGGAAATGTGTACAGTCTTTTCGAGGGTCCTCGTGTGCCCAGAGAGAGGCAACGGCCAGAAGCATGTCCTAAAATGGCAAGGCATGCCCAGCGGCGGCGCGGAAATAGTCCACCGAGGCCGGTGGCTATATAGCCTGGGTCCGCTGGGCCGGGAGGGCGAGGGCTCGTCGCCGGAAATGGGTACAGTCTTTCGAGGGTCTCGTGGTGCCCACTGGGAGGCTACGGTCAGAAGCATGCCCTAAAATGGCAAGATACGCCCAGCGCGCAGGTGAAATAGTCACCGAGGCCGTGGGCTATAGCCTTTGGTCCGCTGGGGTCGGGAGGCTTAGGGGCCTGGCCGCCGGAAATGGGCACAGCCTTTTCGAGGGTCCTCGCAGCTCAAAGGAGGTTACGGTCAGAAGCATGCCCTAAATGGCAAGACATTCCCCAGCGCGCAGCTGCTATGAAATAGTCACCGAGGCCGGTGGCTATAGCCTGGTCCGCGGGGTCCGGGAGGGCTTAGAGGGCCCGCCTGTCGTCGGAAATGGGTACAGTCTTTCGAGGGTCCTGTGCCTGGTGGGGAGGCTACGGTCAGAAGCATGCCCTAAAATGGCAAGACATGCCCAGCGCGCAGCGCTGAGGAATAGTCACCGAGGCCGGCTGGCTATAGCCTGGTCCGCGGGCTGGGGAGGGGTTTGTGGGCTCTGGCCGCCGGAAAATGGTACGCCTTTTCGAGGGTCCTCGCGTGCCCAGTAGGAGGCGACGGTCAGAAGCATGCCCTAAATGGCAAGAAATGCCCAACGGCGCAGCTGCTAAATAGTCACCGAGGCCGTGGGCTGGCAGCCTGGTCCGCGGGGTTGGGGAGGGACGCTCGGGGCCTCGCGTCCAAATGGGTACAGTATTTTCGAGGGTCCTCGCAGCCCAGTGGGAGGCTACGGCAGAAGTACGCCGTAAAATGGCAAGTAATGCCCAGCGCAGCTGTGAAATAGTCCACCGAGGCCGGTGGGCTATAGCTTTGGTCCGCATGGGGCCGGGGAGGGACGCTCGGGGCCATGGGCGTCCAAATGGGTACAGTCTTTCGAGGGTCCTCGTGGTGCCCAGTGGCAGACTACGGTCAGAAGCTCGCCCTAAATGGCAAGAAATGCTGCCGCGCAGCGCCAAATAGTCGCCGAGGCCGGGGGCTATAGCCTGGTCCGCGGGGGTTGGGGAATGTGTTTCGGGGGCTCGTCATCGGAAATGTACAGTCTTTCGAGGGTCCTCGGTACAAAGGGAGGCTACGGTCAGAAGCATGCCCTAAAATGGCAAGACATGCCCAGCGCGCAGCGCCGTGAAATAGTCACCGAGGCCGTGGGCTATAGCCTCGGTCCGCTGGGGTGGGAGGGGCTTAGGGGACTCGGTCGCCGGAAATGGGTACAGCCTTTTTCGAGGGTCCTCGCAGTGCCCAAAGGGGAGGTTACGGTCACGAAGCCCCGCCTAAAATGGCAAGACATGCCCAGCCGCAATGCGTGAAATAGTCGCCGAGTCGGTGGCCTATAGCCTCGGTCCGCTGGGGCGGAGGACGCCTGGGGCCTGGGCGTCCAAATGGTAGTAGTCTTTTCGAGGGTCCTCGTGTACCCGGGCAGGCGCTACGGTCGAGGGCCTGCCCTAAATGGTAAAATTCCCAGCGGCGCAGCGCTTGAAATAGTCATCGAGGCCGGTGGCCTATAGCCTTTGGTCCCCGGGGGTTTGGGCGGGGTTTTAGGGGGCTCTTGTCGTCAAAAATGGGTACAGTCTTTACAAGGGTCCTCGTGTGCCCAGTGGGAGGCTACGGTAAGAAGCTTGCCCTAAAATGGCAAGAAATGTCCAGTCTCTCTGGGTGTCGGAAATCGGTACAGTCTTTTCGAGGGTCCTGGCTTGCCCAGTGGGAGGCTACGGTCAAGGCCTGCCCTAAAATGGCAAGAAATGCCCAGCGGCGCAGCGCGTGAAATAGTCGCCGAGGCCGGTGGGCTATAGAGTTTGGTCCGCGGGGGTTGGGGAGAGGGTTTAGGGGGCTCAGCTCGTCGGAAATGGGTACAGTCTTTTCGAGGGTCCTCGTGTGCCCAGTGGGAGGCTACGGTCAGAGGCCTGCCCTAAAATGGCAAGAAATGTCCAGCGGCGAAGCGCGTGAAACGGTTGCCGAGGCCGGTGGGCTATAGCCTTTCGTCCGCGGGGGTTGGGGAGGGAAGTTCTGGGGCTCTGGGAGTCGGAAATGGGTACAGTCTTTTCGAGGGTCCTCGTGTGCCCAGTGGGAGGCTACGGTCAGAAGCATGCCCTAAAATGGCAAGACATGCCCAGCGGCGCAGCACGTGAAATAGTCACCGAGGCCGGTGGGCTATAGCCTTTGGTCCGCGGGGGTTGGGGAGGGGTTTAGGGGGCTCTGGTCGTCGGAAATGGGTATGCGCTTTTTCGAGGGGTCCCCGGTAGCCCAGCGGGAGGCTACGGTCAGAAGCATGCCCCAAATGGCCAGACATGCCCAGCGGGCGCGCAGGTGAAATAGTCACCGAGGCCGGTGGGCTATAGCCTTGGTCCGCGGGCTGGGAGGGACGCTGGGGCCTGGGCGTCCGGGTACAGTCTTTCGAGGGTCCTCGTAGCCTGGGTGGGAGGTTACGGTCAGAAGCATGCCGTAAAATGGCGTAATGCCCAGCGCGCAGCGCGGTGAAATAGTCACCGAGGCCGTGGGCTATAGCCGGTCCCGCTGGGGTTGGGGAGGGACGTCGGGGCTATGGCGTCCGAATGGGTACAGTCTTTTCGAGGGTCCTCGGTGCCCAGCGGCGACTACGGTCAGAAGCCTGCCCTAAAATGGCAAGAAATGCTGCGGCGCAGCGTCAAATAGTCGCCGAGGCCGGTGGCCATAGCTTGGTCCGCTGGGGTTGGGGAATGTGTTTCGGGCCTGGGTCATCGGAAATGTGTACAGTCTTTTCGAGGGTACTGTGGTGCCCGTGGGAGGCCACGGTTAGAAGCACGCCCTAAAATGGCAAGACATGCCCAGCGCGCAGCTGTGAAATAGTCACCGAGGCCGGTGGGCTATAGCCTTCGGTCCGGGGTTGGGAGGGGTTAGGGGCTCGGTCGCCGGAAATGGGTACAGTCTTTTCGAGGGTCTCGTGCTCAGTGAGGCTACGTCAGAAGCATGCCCCAAAATGGCAAGACATGCCCAGCGGGCGCAGCGCTGTGAAATAGTCACCGGTGTGGGCTATAGCCTGGTCCGCTGGGGTTGGGGAGGCTTAGGGGCCCGGTCGCCGGAAATGGGTACAGTCTTTTCGAGGGTCTCGCAGCTCAGTGGGAGGCTACGGCCAGAAGTATGCCCTAAATGGCCAGACATGCCCAGCGCGCAGCGTGAAATAGTCACCGAGGCCGGTGGGCCAGCCTTTGGTCCGCTGGGGCCGGGAGGGACGCTCGGGGCCTGGGCGTCCGAAATGGTACAGGTCTTTTCGAGGGTCCTCGGTGCCCAGTGGGAGGCTACGGTCAGAAGCATGCCGTAAATGGCAAGTAATGCAGCGCGCAGCGCTGCGGAAATAGTCACCGAGGCCGTGGGCTATAGCCTTGGTCCGCCGGGGTTGGGAGGGACGCTCGGGGCCATGGGCGTCCCAAATGGGCGTACAGTCTTTCGAGGGTCTCGTGAGCCCAAAGTGGCAGACTACGTCAGAAGCCTGCCCTAAAATGGCAAGAATGCCAAGCGCAGCGCTGCCAAATAGTCGCCGAGGCCGTGGGCTATAGCCTTGGTCCGCGGGGTTGGGGAATGCCTGGGCTCGTCATTGGAAATGTGTACAGTCTTTTCGAGGGTCCTCGTAGCCCAAAGGGGAGGCTACGGGTCCGAAGCATGCCCCAAAATGGCAAGACATGCCCAGCGCAGCGCTGTGAAATAGTCACCGAGGCCGTGGGCTATAGCCTTGGTCCGGGGCTGGGGAGGGCTTAGGGCTCGTCGTCGGAAATGGGTACAGTCTTTTCGAGGGTCCTCGTGTGCCCAGTGGGAGGCTACGGTCAGAAGCATGCCCTAAAATGGCAAGACATGCCCAGCGGCGCAGCGCGTGAAATAGTCACCGAGGCCGGTGGGCTATAGCCTTTGGTCCGCGGGGGTTGGGGAGGGGTTTAGGGCTCGTCGCTTGGAAATGGGTACAATTTTCTAGGGTCTCGTGGTGCCTAAAGTGAGGCTACGGTCAGAAGCATGCCCTAAAATGGCAATACATGCCCAGCGGCGCAGCGCGTGAAATAGTCACCGAGGCCGGTGGGCTATAGCCTTTGGTCCGCGGGGGTTTGGGCGGGGTTTTAGGGGGCTCTTGTCGTCAAAAATGGGTACAGTCTTTACAAGGGTCCTCCTGGTGCTCAAAGGAGGCTACGAAGAAGCCTGCCCAAAATGGCAAGAAATGTCCGCCTGGTGTCGGAAATCGGTAGCTCTTTTCGAGGGTCCCGCTTGCCTGGGGAGGCTACGGTCAAGGCCTGCCCTAAAATGGCAAGAAATGCCCAGCGGCGCAGCGCGTGAAATAGTCGCCGAGGCCGGTGGGCTATAGAGTTTGGTCCGCGGGGGTTGGGGAGTGGGTTTAGGGGCCCACTGCCGGAAATGGGCAGTCTTTTCGAGGGTCCTCGTGCCCAGCTGGGAGGCTACGGCAGAGGCTCGCCCTAAAATGGCAAGAAATGTCCAGCGCGGGCGCTGCGGAACGGTTGCCGAGGCCGTGGGCTATAGCCTTCGTCCGCTGGGGTTGGGGAGGGAAGTTCGGGGCCTCGGGAGTCGGAAATGGGCACAGTCTTTCGACATCCTCGTGGTGCCCACTGGGAGGCTACGGCCGAGGCCTGCCCTTAAAATGGAAAAATGCCCAGCGCGCAGCTGAAATAGATAGTCGCCGAGGCCGTGGGCTATAGCCTGGTCCGCTGGGGTTGAGGAAGGTGCTCGGGCTCGTCATCGGAAATGGGTAGTCTTTCGAGGGTCTCGGCAGCCTGCTGGAGGGCGTCAAGCCTGCCCGAAATGGCAAACATGCCCAGCGCGCAATGCGTGAAATAGCCGCCGAGGCCGTGGCTTGGCCTTTGGTCCGCGCTGGGAGGGACGTCCCGGGGCCTCAAATGGGTACAGTTTTCGAGGGTCCTCGTACCCAAAGCTGGGAGGCTACGGTCAGAGGCCTGCCCTAAATGGCAAGAAATGCCGAGCGCGTAGCGGAAATAGTCACCGAGGCCGTGGGCTATAGCTCGGTCCGCGGGGTCGAGGAGGGGTTTCGGGCCTGGTCCGCCGGAAATGGTACAGTCTTTCGAGGGTCCTCGTGTGCCTGTGGGAGGTTACGGCCGAGGCCTCGCCCTAAATGGGAAAATGCCCAGCGCGCAGCGCTGAAATAGTCTATCGAGGCCGGTCGGCTTATAGCCTTTGGTCCTGGGGTTTCTGGGTTTAGCGTGCTCTGTTGTCGAAAATAGGCTAGTCTTTGAGGGTCCTCGTGTGCCTGGTGAGGCAACGGTCAGATGCCCGCCTCTAAATGGCTGGTGAATGCCCAACGGCGCAGCGCGAAATACTCACGAGGCCGGTGGCCAGCCTTTGGTCCGCTGGGGTTGGGGAGGGCGCTCGGGGCCTGCGTCCGAAATGGGTACAGTCTTTTCGAGCGTCCTCGTGTGCCCAGTGGGAGGCTACGGTCAGAGGCCTGCCCTAAAATAGCAAGAAATGCCCAGCGGCGCAGCGCGGGAAATATCCACTGAGGCCGGTGGCCTATAGCCTTTGGTCCGCGGGGTTGGGTAGGGGGTTTCGGGGGCTCTGGTCATCGAAAATGGGTATAGTCTTTACGAGGATCCTCGTGTGCCCAGTGGGAGGCTACGGTCAGAAGCCTGCCCTAAAATGGCAAGAAATACCCAGCGGCGCAGCGCGTGAAATAGTTGCCGAGGCCGGTGGGCTATAGCCTTTGGTCCGCGGGGGTTGGGGAAGGTTTTTCGGGGGCTCTGGTCGTCAGAAATGGGTACAGTCTTTTCGAGGGTCCTCGTGTGCCCAGTGGGAGGCTACGGTCAGAGGCCTGCCCTAAAATGGCAAGAAGTGCCCAACGGCGCAGCGCGTGAAACGGTCGCCGAGGCCGGTGGGCTATAGCCTTTCGTCCGCGGGGGTTGGGGAGGGAAGTTCTGGGGCTCTGGGCGTCGGAAATGGGTACAGTCTTTTCGTGAGTCCTCGTGTGCCCAGTGGGAGGCTACGGTCAGAGGCCTGCCCTAAAATGGCAAGAAATGCCCAGCGCGCAGCTGTGAAATAGTCACCGAGGCCGGTGGGCTATAGCCTTGGTCCGGGGTTGAGGAGGGGCTCGGGCCTGGTCGCCGAAAAGGGTACAGTCTTTTCGAGGGTCCTCGTGTGCCCAGTGGGACGCTACGGACAGAAGCATGCCATAAAAAGGCCAGATAAAACCAGCGGCGCAGCGCGTGAAATAGTCACCGAGGCCGGTGGGCTATAGCCTTTGGTCCGCGGGGGTTGGGGAGGAGTTTAGGGGGCTCTGGTCGTCGGAAATGGGTACAGTCTTTTCGAGGGTCCTCGTGTGCCCAGTGGGAGGCTACGGTCATAAGCATGCCCTAAAATGGCCAGACATGCCCAGCGGCGCAGCGCGTGAAATAGTCACCGAGGCCGGTGGGCTATAGCCATTGGTCCGCGGGGGTTGGGGAGGGACGTGCCTGGGGCCTGGGCCGTCCGAAATGGGTACAGTCTTTTCGAGGGTCCTCGTGTGCCCAGTGGGAGGCTACGGTCAGAAGCATGCCGTAAAATGGCAAGTAATGCCTAGCGGCGCAGCGCGTGAAATAGTCACCGAGGCCGGTGGGCTATAGCCTTTGGTCCGCGGGGGTTGGGGAGGGACGTTCGGGGGCTCTGGGCGTCCGAAATGGGTACAGTCTTTTCGAGGGTCCTCGTGTGCCCAGTGGGAGGCTACGGTCAGAAGCCTGCCCTAAAATGGCAAGAAATGCCAAGCGGCGCAGCGCGTCAAATAGTCGCCGAGGCCGGTGGGCTATAGCCTTTGGTCCGCGGGGGTTGGGGAATGTGTTTCGGGGGCTCTGGTCATCGGAAATGTGTACAGTCTTTTCGAGGGTCCTCGTGTGCCCAGTGGGAGGCTACGGTCAGAAGCATGCCCTAAAATGGCAAGACATGCCCAGCGGCGCAGCGCGTGAAATAGTCACCGAGGCCGGTGGGCTATAGCCTTTGGTCCGCGGGGCCGGGAGGGGCTTAGGGCCTGTCGTCGGAAATGGGTACAGTCTTTTCGAGGGTCCTCGTGTGCCCAGTGGGAGGCTACGGTCAGAAGCATGCCCTAAAATGGCAAGACATGCCCAGCGGCGCAGCGCGTGAAATAGTCACCGAGGCCGGTGGGCTATAGCCTTTGGTCCGCGGGGGTTGGGGAGGGGTTTAGGGGGCTCTGGTCGTCGGAAATGGGTACAGTCTTTTCGAGGGTCCTCGTGTGCCCAGTGGGAGGCTACGGTCAGAAGCCTGCCCTAAAATGGCAAGACATTCCCAGCGGCGCAGCGCGTGAAATAGTCACCGAGGCCGGTGGGCTATAGCCTTTGGTCCGCGGGGGGTGGGGAGGGGTTTAGGGGGCTCTGGTCGTCGGAACTGGGTACAGTCTTTACGAGGGTCCTCGTGTGCCCAGTGGGAGGCTACGGTCAGAAGCATGCCCTAAAATGGCAAGACATGCCCAGCGGCGCAGCGCGTGAAATAGTCACCGAGGCCGGTGGGCTATAGCCTTTGGTCCGGGGGCCGGGGAGGGGTTTAGGGCTCCGCCGTCAAATGGGTACAGTACTTTCAAGGGTCCTCGTGGGCCCAGTGGGAGGCTACGGTCAGAAGCATGCCCTAAAATGGCAAGACATGCCCAGCGGCGCAGCGCGTGAAATAGTCACCGAGGCCGGTGGGCTATAGCCTTTGGTCCGCGGGGGTTGGGGAGGGACGTTCGGGGGCTCTGGGCGTCCGAAATGGGTACAGTATTTTCAAGGGTCCTCGTGTGCCCAGTGGGAGGCTACGGTCAGAAGCATGCCGTAAAATGGCAAGTAATGCCCAGCGGCGCAGCGCGTGAAATAGTCACCGAGGCCGTGGGCTGGCAGCCTTGGTCCGCTGGGGCCGGGAGGGACGCTGGGGCCAGGGCGTCCGAAATGGGTACAGTCTTTTCAAGGGTCCTCGTGTGCCCAGTGGCAGACTACGGTCAGAATCCTGCCCTAAAAGTGCAAGTACTTCCAAGCGGCTCAGCGCGTCAAATAGTCTCCGAGGCCGGTGGGCTATAGCCTTGGTCCGCGGGGTTGGGAATGTTTCGGGGCTCGTCATCGGAAATGTGTACAGTCTTTTTGAGGGTCCTCGTACCCAAAGGGGAGGCTACGGTCAGAAGCATGCCCTAAAATGGCAAGACATGCCCAGCGGCGCAGCGCGTGAAATAGTCACCGAGGCCGGTGGGCTATAGCCTTTGGTCCGCGGGGGTTGGGGAGGGGTTTAGGGGACTCTGGTCGTCGGAAATGGGTACAGTCTTTTCGAGGGTCCTCGTGTGCCCAGTGGGAGGCTACGGTCAGAAGCCTGGCCTAAAATGGCAAGACATGCCCAGCCGCGCAATGCGTGAAATAGTCGCCGAGGCCGGTGGCCTATAGCCTTTGGTCCGCGGGGGTGGGGAGGGACGTTCGGGGGCTCTGGGCGTCCGAAATGGGTAGAGTCTTTTCGAGGGTCCTCGTGTACCCAGTGGCAGGCTACGGTCAGAGGCCTGCCCTAAAATGGTAAAAAATTCCCAGCGGCGCAGCGCTTGAAATAGTCATCGAGGCCGGTGGCCTATAGCCTTTGGTCCCCGGGGGTTTGGGCGGGGTTTTAGGGGGCTCTTGTCGTCAAAAATGGGTACAGTCTTTACAAGGGTCCTCGCAGCCCAAAGTGGAGGCTACGGTAAGAAGCTTGCCCTAAAATGGCAAGAAATGTCCAGTCTCTCTGGGTGTCGGAAATCGGTACAGTCTTTTCGAGGGTCCTGGCTTGCCCAGTGGGAGGCTACGGTCAAGGCCTGCCCTAAAATGGCAAGAAATGCAGCGCAGTGAAATAGTCGCCGAGGCCGGTGGGCTATAGAGTCGGTCCGCGGGGTTGGGGAGAGGGCTTAGGGCTCACTGGCCGGAAATGGGTACAGCTCTTCGAGGGTCCTCGTGCAGCCCAGTGGGAGGCTACGGTCAGAGGCCTGCCCTAAATGGCAAGAAATGTCCAGCGGCGCTGAACGGTTGCCGAGGCCGTGGGCTATAGCCTCGGGTCTGCTGGGGTTGGGGAGGAAGTTCTGGGCCTGGAGTCGGAAATGGGTACAGCCTTTTCGAGGGTCCTCGTAGCCCAAAGTGGGGAGGTTACGGTCAGAAGCATGCCCCAAAATGGCAAGACATGCCCAGCGGCGCAGCATGGAAATAGTCACCGAGGCCGTGGGCTATAGCCTGGTCCGCGGGGTTGGGGAGGGGTTTAGGGCTCGTCGGCCGGAAATGGGCAGTCTTTTCGAGGGTCCTCGCAGCCCAGTGGAGGCTACGGTCAGAAGCATGCCCCAAAATGGCCAGACATGCCCAGCGCGCAGCGTGAAATAGTCACCGAGGCCGTGGGCTGCAGCCTTTGGGTCCGCGGGGTTGGGAGGGACGCTCGGGGCTCTGGGCGTCCAAATGGGTACAGTCTTCGAGGGTCCTCGTGTGCCCAAAGTGGGAGGCTACGGTCAGAAGCATGCCGAAAATTGCAAGTAATGCTTCAGCGCGCAGCGCAGGAAATAGTCACCGAGGCCGTGGGCTACAGCCTTTGGTCCGCTGGGGTTGGGAGGGACGCGGGGCTGGGCGCCCGAAATGGGTACAGTCTTTCGAGGCTTCTCGTATGCCCAGTGGGCGACTACGGGCAGACGCCTGTCCTAAATTGGCAATAAATGCTGGCCGGCGCAGCGTTAAATAGTCGCCGAGGCGCGTGGCTATAGCCTTGGTCCGCTGGGTTGGGGAATGTGCTCGGGGCTCGTCATCGGAAATGTGTACAGTCTTTTCGAGGTTACTGGTGTGCCCTGTGGGAGGCTAGGGTTAGAAGCATGCCCTAAAATGGCATGAAATGCCCAGCGGCGCAGCGCTTGAAATAGTCACCGAGGCCGGTGGGCTATTGCCTTTGGTCGGCGGGGGTTGGGGTGGGGTTACGGGGCCTGGCCGTCGGAAATGGGCATGCCTTTTCGAGGGTCCTCGTGGTGCCCAGTGGGAGGCTACGGTCCAGAAGCATGCCCTAAAATGGCAAGACATGCCCAGCGCGCAGCTGCGAAATAGTCACCGAGGCCGTGGGCTTTTGGTCCGCGGGGTTGGGAGGGTTTAGGGGCCTGGCCGCCGGAAATGGGTACAGCCTTTTCGAGGGTCCTCGTGGTGCCTGGGAGGTTACGGTCAGAAGCATGCCCTAAATGGCCGACATGCCCAGCGCGCAGCGTGAAATAGTCCACCGAGGCCGGTGGGCTATAGCCTTTGGTCCGCGGGGTTGGGAGGGACGTCGGGGCTCTGGGGCGTCCGAATGGGTACAGTTTTCGAGGGTCCTCGTGGTGCCCAGTGGGAGGCTACGGTCCGAAGCATGCCGTAAAATGGCAAGTACGCTTCAGCGCGCAGCTGCGGAAATAGTCACTGAGGCCGTAGGCATATAGCCTTTGGTCCGCGGGGTTGGGAGGGACGTCGGGGCCATGGGCGTCCAAATGGTACAGCTTTTCGAGGGTCTCGTGTGCCCAGTGGGCAGATTACGGTCAGAAGCCTGCCCTAAAATGGCAAGAAATGCCAAGCGCGAGCTGCAAATAGTCGCCGAGGCCGTGGTGGGCTATAGCCTGGGTCCGCTGGGGTTGGGGAATGTGTTTCGGGCCTGGTCATTGGAAATGTGTACAGTCTTTCGAGGGTCCTCGTGTGCCCAGTGGAGGCTACGTCAGAAGCATGCCCTAAAATGGCAAGACATGCCCAGCGCGCAGCGGCGTGAAATAGTCACCGAGGCCGTGGGCTATAGCCTTTGGTCCGCTGGGGCCGGGGAGGGGTTTAGGGCCTGGCCGCCGGAAATGGTACAGTTTTTCGAGGGTCCTCGTGCCTGGTGGGAGGCTACGGTCAGAAGCATGCCCTAAATGGCAAGATATGCCCAGCGGCGCAGCGCGTGAAATAGTCACCGAGGCCGGTGGGCTATAGCCTTGGGCCGGGGGGGGTTGGGGAGGGGTTTAGGGGGCTCTGGTCGTCGGAAATGGGTACAGTCTTTTCTAGGGTCCTCGTGTGCCCAGTGGGAGGCTACGGTCAGAAGCATGCCCTAAAATGGCAATACATGCCCAGCGGCGCAGCGCGTGAAATAGTCACCGAGGCCGGTGGGCTATAGCCTTTGGTCCGCGGGGGTTTGGGCGGGGTTTTAGGTTTTGGTCGTGAAAAATGGGTACAGTCTTTACAAGGGTCCTCGGTGCCTGGAGGCTACGGTAAGAAGCCTGCCCTAAAATGGCAAGAAATGTCCAGTCTCTCTGGGTGTCGGAAATCGGTACAGTCTTTTCGAGGGTCCTGGCTTGCCCAGTGGGAGGCTACGGTCAAGGCCTGCCCTAAAATTGCAAGAAATGCCCAGCGGCGCAGCGCGTGAAATAGTCGTCGAGGCCGGTGGGCTATAGAGTTTGGTCCGCGGGGGTTGGGGAGAGGGTTTAGGGGGCTCAGCTCGTCGGAAATGGGTACAGTCTTTTCGAGGGTCCTCGTGTGCCCAGTGGGAGGCTACGGTCAGAGGCCTGCCCTAAAATGGCAAGAAATGTCCAGCGGCGAAGCGCGTGAAACGGTTGCCGAGGCCGGTGGGCTATAGCCTTTCGTCCGCGGGGGTTGGGGAGGGAAGTTCTGGGGCTCTGGGAGTCGGAAATGGGTACAGTCTTTTCGATAGTCCTCGTGTGCCCACTGGGAGGCTACGGTCAGAGGCCTGCCCTAAAATGGAAAAAAATGCCCAGCGGCGCAGCGCTTGAAATAGTCATCGAGGCCGGTGGGCTATAGCCTTTGGTCCCCGGGGGTTTGGGTGGGGTTTTAGGGGGCTCTTGTCATCGAAAATGGGTACAGTCTTTTCGAGGGTCCTCGTGTGCCCTGTGGGAGGCTACGGTCAGAAGCCTACCTTAAAATGGCAAGAAATGCCAAGCGGCGCAGCGCGTCAAATAGTCGCCGAGGCCGGTGGGCTATAGCCTTTGGTCCGCGGGGGTTGGGGAAGGTGTTTCGGGGGCTCTGGTCATCGGAAATGGGTACAGTCTTTTCGAGGGTCCTCGTGTGCCCAGTGGGAGGCTACAGTCAGAAGCCTGCCCTAAAATGGCAAAACATGCCCAGCGGCGTAACGCGTGAAATAGTCGCCGAGGCCGGTGGGCTATAGCCTTTGGTCCGCGGGGGTTGGGGAGGGACGTTCGGGGGCTCTGGGCGTCCGAAATGGGTACAGTCTTTTCGAGGGTCCTCGTGTACCCAGTGGGAGGCTACGGTCAGAGGCCTGCCCTAAAATGGCAAGAAATGCCCAGCGGCGCAGCGCGGGAAATAGTCACCGAGGCCGGTGGGCTATAGCCTTTGGTCCGCGGGGGTTGAGGAGGGGGTTTCGGGGGCTCTGGTCGTCGGAAATGGGTACAGTCTTTTCGAGGGTCCTCGTGTGCCCAGTGGGAGGCTACGGTCAGAGGCCTGCCCTAAAATGGGAAAAAATGCCCAGCGGCGCAGCGCGTGAAATAGTCATCGAGGCCGGTCGGCTATAGCCTTTGGTCCGCGGGGGTTTCGGCGGGGGTTTAGGCGGCTCTTGTTGTCGAAAATAGGTACAGTCTTTTTGAGGGTCCTCGTGTGCCCAGTGGGAGGCAACGGTCAGATGCCTGCCCTAAAATGGCCAGAAATCGCCAACGGCGCAGCGCGGGAAATACTCACGGAGGCCGGTGGGCTATAGCCTTTGGTCCGCGGGGGTTGGGGAGGGGCGTTCGGGGGCTCTGGGCGTCCGAAATGGGTACAGTCTTTTCGAGCCCCTGCAGCCTGGGCAGAGGCTACGAGGCCTGCCCTAAAATCGCAAGAAATGCCCAGCGGCGCAGCGCGGGAAATATCCACTGAGGCCGGTGGCCTATAGCCTTTGGTCCGCGGGGTTGGGTAGGGGGTTTCGGGGGCTCTGGTCATCGAAAATGGGTATAGTCTTTACGAGGATCCTCGTGTGCCCAGTGGGAGGCTACGGTCAGAAGCCTGCCCTAAAATGGCAAGAAATGCCCAGCGGCGCAGCGCGTGAAATAGTCGCCGAGGCCGGTGGGCTTTAGCCTTCGGTCCGCGGGGGTTGGGGAGAGGGTCTAGGAGGCTCTGGTCGTCGAAAATGGGTACAGTCTTTTCAAGGGTCCTCGTGTGCCCAGTGGGAGGCTACGGTCAGAGGCCTGCCCTAAAATGACAAGAAATGCCCAGCGGCGCAGCGCGTGAAATAGTCACCGAGGCCGGTGGGCTATAGCCTTTGGTCCGCGGGGGTTGGGGAGGGGGTTTAGGGGCTCTGGTCGTCGGAAATGGGTACAGTCTTTTTGAGGGTCGTCGTGTGCCCAGTGGGAGGCTACGGTCAGATGCCTATCCTAAAATGGCAAGAAATGCCCAACGGCGCGGCGCGGGAAATAGTCACCGAGGCCGGTGGGCTATATCCTTTGGTCCGCGGGGGTTGGGGAGGGGCGTTCGGGGGCCCTGGGCGTCCGAAATGGGTACAGTCTTTTCGAGGGTCCTCGTGTACCCAGTGGTAGGCTACGGTCAGAGGCCTGCCCTAAAATGGCAAGAAATGCCCAGCGGCGCAGCGCGGGAAATAGTCATCGAGGCCGGTGGGCTATAGCCTTTGGTCCGCGGGGGTTGAGGAGGGGGTTTCGGGGGCTCTGGTCGTCGGAAATGGGTACAGTCTTTTCGAGGGTCCTCGTGTGCCCAGTGGGAGGCTACGGTCAGACGCCTGCCCTAAAATGGCAAGAAATGCCCAGCGGCGCAGCGCGTGAAGCGGTCGCCGAGGCCGGTGGGCTATAGCCTTTGGTCCGCGGGGGTTGGGGAGAGGGTCTAGGAGGCTCTGGTCGTCGAAAATGGGTACAGTCTTTTCAAGGGTCCTCGTGTGCCCAGTGGGAGGCTACGGTCAGAGGCCTGCCCTAAAATGACAAGAAATGCCCAGCGGCGCAGCGCGTGAAATAGTCACCGAGGCCGGTGGGCTATAGCCTTTGGTCCGCGGGGGTTGGGGAGGGGGTTTAGGCCTGCCGTCGGAAATGGGTACAGCCTTTTTGAGGGTCCTCGCAGCCCAGCTGAGGCTACGAGGCCTGCCCTAAATGGCAAGAAATACCCAAGCTGCGGAAATAGTCACCGAGGCCGGTGGGCTATAGCCTTTGTTCCGCGGGGGTTGGGGAGGGACGTTCGGGGGCTCTGGGCGTCCGAAATGGATACAGTCTTTTCGAGGGTCCTCGGTACCTGGTAGGCTACGGTCGAGGCCTGCCCTAAAATGGCAAGAAATGCCCAGCGCGCAGCGCGGAAATAGTCATCGAGGCCGGTGGCTATAGCCTTTGGTCCGCCGGGGGTCGAGGAGGGGTTTCGGGGCTCGTCGCCGGAAATGGGTACAGACTTTCGAGGGTCCTCGTGTGCCCAGTGGAGGCTACGTCAGACGTCAAAATGGCAAGAAATGCCCACCGGCGCAGCGCGTGAAGCGGTCGCCGAGGCCGGTGGGCTATAGCCTTTGGTCCGCGGGGGTTGGGGAGGGAGGTTCTGGGGCTCTGGGCGTCGGAAATGGATACAGTCTTTTCGAGAGTCCTCGTGCCTGGGGTGGGAGGCTACGGCCGAGGCCTGCCCTAAATGGGAAAAATGCCCAGCGCGCAGCGGAAATAGTCATCGAGGCCGTGGGCTATAGCCTTTGGTCCGCGGGGTTTGAAGGGGTTTAGCGGTTTTGTCGGAAAAATAGTACAGCTTTTCGAGGGTCCTCGTGTGCCCAGCTGGGAGGCTACGGCCAGACGCCACCCTAAATGGCAAAGAACAACGCAGCGCGCGTGAAGCGGTCGCCGAGGCCGGTGGGCTATAGCCTTTGGTCCGCGGGGGTTGGGGAGGGAGGTTCTGGGGCTCTGGGCGTCGGAAATGGATACAGTCTTTTCGAGAGTCCTCGTGTGCCCAGTGGGAGGCTACGGTCAGAGGCCTGCCCTAAAATGGGAAAAAATGCCCAGCGGCGCAGCGCGTGAAATAGTCATCGAGGCCGGTGGGCTATAGCCTTTGGTCCGCGGGGGTTTGGGCGGGGGTTTAGGCGGCTCTTGTTGTCTAAAATAGGTACAGTCTTTTTGAGGGTCCTCGTGTGCCCAGTGGGAGGATACGGTCAGATGCCTGCCCTAAAATGGCAAGAAATGCCCAACGGCGCAGCGCGGGAAATAGTCACGGAGGCCGGTGGGCTATAGCCTTTGGTCCGCGGGGGTTGGGGAGGGGCGTTCGGGGGCTCTGGGCGTCCGAAATGGGTACAGTCTTTTCGAGCGTCCTCGTGTGCCCAGTGGGAGGCTACGGTCAGAGGCCTGCCCTAAAATAGCAAGAAATGCCCAGCGGCGCAGCGCGGGAAATAGTCACTGAGGCCGGTGGCCTATAGCCTTTGGTCCGCGGGGTTGGGTAGGGGGTTTCGGGGGCTCTGGTCATCGAAAATGGGTACAGTCTTTACGAGGATCCTCGTGTGCCCAGTGGGAGGCTACGGTCAGAAGCCTGCCCTAAAATGGCAAGAAATGTGCAGCGGCGCAGCGCGTGAATTAGTCGCTGAGGCCGGTGGGCTATAGCCTTTGGTCCGCGGGGGTTGGGGAGGGGCGTTCGGGGCTCTGGTCCTCGGAAATGGGTACAGTCTTTTCGAGGGTCCTCGTGTGCCCAGTGGGAGGCTACGGTCACATGCCTATCCTAAAATGGCAAGAAATGCCCAACGGCGCGGCGCGGGAAATAGTCACCGAGGCCGGTGGGCTATATCCTTTGGTCCGCGGGGTTGGGAGGGCGCTCGGGGCCCGGGCGTCCAAATGGGTACAGTCTTTCGAACGCCCCTGTGCCCAGGGGAGGCTACGTCGAGGCCTGCCTAAAATGGCAAGAAATACCCAGCGCGCAGCGGGAAATAGTCACCGAGGCCGTGGCTATAGCCTTTGTTCCGCTGGGCTGGGAGGACGCTCGGGGCTCACCCAAATGGGTAATCTTTCGAGGGTCCTCGTACCTGGGCAGTAGGCTAAGGTCAGAGGCCTGCCCTAAAATGGCAAGAAATGCCCAGCGGCGCAGCGCGGGAAATAGTCACCGAGGCCGGTGGGCTATAGCCTTTGGTCCGCGGGGGTTGAGGAGGGGGTTTCGGGGGCTCTGGTCGTCGGAAATGGGTACAGTCTTTTCGAGGGTCCTCGTGTGCCCAGTGGGAGGCTACGGTCAGACGACTGCCCTAAAATGGCAAGAAATGCCCAACGGCGCAGCGCGTGAAGCGGTCGCCGAGGCCGGTGGGCTATAGCCTTTGGTCCGCGGGGGTTGGGGAGGGAGGTTCTGGGGCTCTGGGCGTCGGAAATGGATACAGTCTTTTCGAGAGTCCTCGTGTGCCCAGTGGGAGGCTACGGTCAGAGGCCTGCCCTAAAATGGGAAAAAATGCCCAGCGGCGCAGCGCGTGAAATAGTCATCGAGGCCGGTGGGCTATAGCCTTTGGTCCGCGGGGGTTTGGGCGGGGGTTTAGGCGGCTCTTGTTGTCGAAAATAGGTACAGTCTTTTTGAGGGTCCTCGTGTGCCCAGTGGGAGGCTACGGTCAGACGCCTACCCTAAAATGGCAAGAAATACCCAACGGCGCAGCGCGTGAAGCGGTCGCCGAGGCCGGTGGGCTATAGCCTTTGGTCCGCGGGGGTTGGGGAGGGAGGTTCTGGGGCTCTGGGCGTCGGAAATGGATACAGTCTTTTCGAGAGTCCTCGTGTGCCCAGTGGGAGGCTACGGTCAGAGGCCTGCCCTAAAATGGGAAAAAATGCCCAGCGGCGCAGCGCGTGAAATAGTCACCGAGGCCGGTGGGCTATAGCCTTTGTTCCGCGGGGGTTGGGGAGGGACGTTCGGGGGCTCTGGGCGTCCGAAATGGGTACAGTCTTTTCGAGGGTCCTCGTGTACCCAGTGGTAGGCTACGGTCAGAGGCCTGCCCTAAAATGGCAAGAAATGCCCAGCGGCGCAGCGCGGGAAATAGTCACCGAGGCCGGTGGGCTATAGCCTTTGGTCCGCGGGCCGAGGAGGGGCTCGGCCTGGCCGCCGGAAATGGGTACAGTCTTTTCGAGGGTCCTCGTGCCCAGTGGGAGGCTACGGTCAGACGCCGGCCCTAAATGGCAAGAAATGCCCAACGCGCAGAAGCGGCCGCCGAGGCCGGGTGGGCTACAGCCTCGGTCCGCGGGGTTGGGGAGGGAGGTTCCGGGGCTCTGGCGCCGAATGATGGATACAGCCTTTTCGAGAGTCCTCGCAGCCTGGGAGGCTACGGTCAGAGGCCTGCCCTAAAATGGGAAAAAATGCCCAGCGGCGCAGCGCGTGAAATAGTCATCGAGGCCGGTGGGCTATAGCCTTTGGTCCGCGGGGGTTTGGGCGGGGGTTTAGGCGGCTCTTGTTGTCGAAAATAGGTACAGTCTTTTTGAGGGTCCTCGTGTGCCCAGTGGGAGGCTACGGTCAGACGCCTACCCTAAAATGGCAAGAAATACCCAACGGCGCAGCGCGTGAAGCGGTCGCCGAGGCCGGTGGGCTATAGCCTTTGGTCCGCGGGGGTTGGGGAGGGAGGTTCTGGGGCTCTGGGCGTCGGAAATGGATACAGTCTTTTCGAGAGTCCTCGTGTGCCCAGTGGGAGGCTACGGTCAGAGGCCTGCCCTAAAATGGGAAAAAATGCCCAGCGGCGCAGCGCGTGAAATAGTCATCGAGGCCGGTGGGCTATAGCCTTTGGTCCGCGGGGGTTTGGGCGGGGGTTTAGGCGGCTCTTGATGTCGAAAATAGGTACAGTCTTTTTGAGGGTCCTCGTGTGCCCAGTGGGAGGCAACGGTCAGATGCCTGCCCTAAAATGGCAAGAAATGCCCAACGGCGCAGCGCGGGAAATAGTCACGGAGGCCGGTGGGCTATAGCCTTTGGTCCGCGGGGCCGAGGGGCGCCTCGGGGCCTCGCCGAAATGGGTACACTTTTTCGAAAGGCCCCTGCAGCCTGGGAGGCTACGTCGAGGCCTGCCCTAAAATAGCAAGAAATGCCCAGCGCGCAGCTGCTGAAATAGCCACGAGGCCGGTGGCCTATAGCCTTGGTCCGCGGGGTCAGGGGGCTCGGGCCCTGTCCATCGAAAATGGGTACAGTCTTTACGAGGATCCTCGTGTGCCCAGTGGGAGGCTACGGTCAGAAGCCTGCCCTAAAATGGCAAGAAATGTGCAGCGGCGCAGCGCGTGAATTAGTCGCTGAGGCCGGTGGGCTATAGCCTTTGGTCCGCGGGGGTTGGGGAGGGGGTTTAGGGGCTCTGGTCCTCGGAAATGGGTACAGTCTTTTCGAGGGTCCTCGTGTGCCCAGTGGGAGGCTACGGTCAGATGCCTATCCTAAAATGGCAAGAAATGCCCAACGGCGCGGCGCGGGAAATAGTCACCGAGGCCGGTGGGCTATATCCTTTGGTCCGCGGGGGTTGGGGAGGGGCGTTCGGGGGCCCTGGGCGTCCGAAATGGGTACAGTCGAACGCCCCGTGTGCCTGGGGAGGCTACGGTCAGAGGCCTGCCCTAAAATGGCAAGAAATACCCAGCGCGCGCGCTGTGAAATAGTCACCGAGGCCGGTGGCTATAGCCTTTGTTCCGCTGGGGGGAGGGGTTTCGGCCCGCTGTCGAATGGCATACAGTCTTTTCGAGGGTCCCAGTGTACCTGGGGAGGCTACGGTCAGAGGCCCGTCCGAAAATGGCAAGAAATGCCAAGCGGCGCAGCGCCAAATAGTCGCCGAGGCCGGTGGGCTATAGCCTTTGGTCCGCGGGGGTTGGGAAGGTGGGGGCTCCATCGGAAATGGCACATTTTTCGAGGGTCCTCGTGCCCATGGGAGGCTACAAGCCTCGCCCTAAATGGCAAAACATGCCCAGCGGGCGCAACGCGTGAAATAGTCGCCGAGGCCGTGGGCTATAGCCTTTGATCCGCGGGGCTGGGAGGGACGCCTGGGGCGTCAAATGGCAGTCTTTCGAGGGTCCTCGTACCCAGTGGTAGGCTACGGTCAGAGGCCTGCCCTCAAATGGCAAGAAATGCCCAGCGCGCAGCTGGAAATAGTCACCGAGGCCGGTGGGCTATAGCGCTTGGTCCGCTGGGGCCGAGGAGGGGCTCGGGGCCCGCCGGAAATGGGCATACAGTCTTTCGAGGGTCCTCGTGCCTGGGAGGCTACGGTCGAGGCCCGCCCTAAAATGGGAAAAATGCCCAGCGGCGCAGCGTGAAATAGTCATCGAGGCCGGTGGCCTATAGCCTTTGGTCCGCGGGGATGGGTAGGGGGTTTCGGGGGCTCTGGTCATCGAAAATGGGTACAGTCTTTACGAGGATCCTCGTGTGCCCAGTGGGAGGCTACGGTCAGAAGCCTGCCCTCAAATGGCAAGAAATGTGCAGCGGCGCAGCGCGTGAAATAGTCGCCGAGGCCGGTGGGCTATAGCCTTTGGTCCGCGGGGGTTGGGGAGGGACGTTTGGGGGCTCTGGGCGTCCGAAATGGGTACAGTCTTTTCGAGGGTCCTCGTGTACCCAAGGGTAGGCTACGGCCGCAGGCCTGCCCTAAAATGGCAAGAAATGCCCAGCGCAGCGCTGGAAATAGTCACCGAGGCCGTGGCTATAGCCTTGGTCAGCCGGGGCCGAGGAGGGGTTTCGGGGCCTGGTCCGCCGGAAATGGCACAGTCTTTCGAGGGTCCTCGCAGCCTGGGAGGCTACGGTCAGACGACTGCCCTAAAATGGCAAGAAATGCCCAACGGCGCAGCGCGTGAAGCGGTCGCCGAGGCCGGTGGGCTATAGCCTTTGGTCCGCGGGGGTTGGGGAGGGAGGTCTGGGGCTCGGGCCGGCGGAAATGGATGCCTCTTTCGAGAGTCCTCGTGCCTGGGAGGCTACGGTCGAGGCCTGCCTAAAATGGGAAAAATGCCCAGCGCGCAGCGCGTGAAATAGTCATCGAGGCCGGTGGGCTATAGCCTTGCCCGCTGGGGTTTGGGCGGGAGCGGGGCTCTTGAAAATAGGTACAGTCATTTCGAGGGTCCTCGTGAGCCCAGTGGGAGGCTACGGTCAGATGCCTGCCCTAAAATGGCAAGAAATGCCCAACGGCGCAGCGCGGGAAATAGTCACGGAGGCCGGTGGGCTATAGCCTTTGGTCCGCGGGGATTGGGGAGGGGGTTTCGGGGGCTCTGGTCGCTAGAAATGGGTACAGTCTTTTCGAGGGACCTAGTGTGCCCAGTGGGAGGCTACGGTCAAAAGCCTGCCCTAAAATGGCAAGAAATACCAAGCGGCGCAGCGCGTCAAATAGTCACCGAGGACGGTGGGCTATAGCCTTTGGTCCGCGGGGGTTGAGGAGGGGGTTTCGGGGGTTCTGGTCGTCGGAAATGGGTACAGTCTTTTCGAGGGTCCTCGTGTGCCCAGTGGGAGGCTACGGTCAGACGACTGCCCTAAAATGGCAAGAAATGCCCAACGGCGCAGCGCGTGAAGCGGTCGCCGAGGCCGTTGGGTTATAGCCTTTGGTCCGCGGGTTGGGAGGGAGGTCTGGGCCTGGGCGCCGGAAATGGATACAGTCTTTTCGAGAGTCCTCGTGCCCAGCTGGGAGGCTACGGTCAGAGGCCTGCCCCAAATGGGAAAATGCCAGCGCGAGCGCTGCTGAAATAGTCATCGAGGCCGGTGGGCTATAGCCTTTGGTCCGCGGGGGTTTGGGAAGCGGGTTTAGCGGCTCTGTTGTCGAAAATAGGTACAGCCTTGAGGGTCCTGCCTGGGCTGGGAGGCTACGGTCAGATGCCCGCCCTAAATGGCAAGAAATGCCCAACGCGCAGCGCGGGAAATAGTCCACGAGGCCGTGGGCTATAGCCTCGGTCCGCGGGGTTGGGAGGGCGTCGGGGCCTGTCCAAATGGGTACAGTCTTTTCGAGCATCCTTGTGTTCCCAGCGGTAGGCTACGGTCAGAGGCCAGCCCTAAAATGCAAAGAAATGCCCAGTGGTGCAGCGCGCGAAATAGTCTCCGAGCCCGGTGGGCTATAGCTTTTGGTCCGCTGGGCTGGGTAGGGGTTTTGGGGCCCGTCATCGAAATGGGTAGCCTTTACGAGGATCCTCGTGCCTGGGAGGCTACGGTCAAGCCTGCCCTAAAATGGCAAGAAATGTGCAGCGCGCAGCGCGTGAAATAGCCGAGGACGGTGGGCTATAGCCTTGCTCCGGGGCCGGGAGGGCGCTGGGGCCCGTGTCCGGAAATGGGTACAGTCTTTCGAGGGTCCCGCATGCCTGGGGAGGCTACGGTCGTGGCCTACCCTAAATGGCAAGAAATGCCCAGCTGCGCAGCGCGGGAAATAGTCCCCGAGGCCGGTGGGCTATATCCTTGGTCCGCGGGGCCGGGGAGAGGTTTAGGGCCCGCCGAAAATGGGTACATTTCAAGGGTCTCGTGCCTGGGGAGGCTACGGTCGAGGCCTGCCCTAAAATGACAAGAAATGCCCAGCGCGCAGCGAAATAGTCACCGACGCCGTGGGCCATAGCCTTGGTCCGCTGGGGTTGGGGAGGCGCTCGGGGCCCCGGGCGTCCGAAATGGCAGTCTTTTCGAGGGTCCTCATGTGCCCAGTGGGAGGCTACGGTCAGAAGCATGCCGTAAAATGGCAAGTAATGCCCAGCGGCGCAGCGCGTGAAATGTTCACCGAGTCCGGTGCGCTATAGCCTTTGGTCCGCGGGGATTGGGGAGGGGGTTTCGGGGGCTCTGGTCGCTAGAAATGGGTACAGTCTTTTCGAGGGACCTAGTGTGCCCAGTGGGAGGCTACGGTCAAAAGCCTGCCCTAAAATGGCAAGAAATGCCAAGCGGCGCAGCGTGTCAAATAGTCGCCGAGGCCGGTGGGCTATAGCCTTTGGTCCGCGGGGGTTGGGTAAGGTGTTTCGGGGGCTCTGGTCATCGGAAATGGGTACAGTCTTTACGAGGGTCCTCGTGTGCCCAGTGGGAGGCTACGGTCAGAAGCCTGTCCTAAAATGGCAAGAAATGCCCAACGGCGCAGCGCGGGAAATAGTCACGGAGGCCGGTGGGCTATAGCCTTTGGTCCGCGGGGGTTGGAGGCGCTCGGGCCTGGGCGTCCGAAATGGGTACAGTCTTTCGAAAGGTCCTCGCAGCCTGGTGGCTACGGTCAGAGGCCTGCCCTAAAATAGCAAGAAATGCCCAGCGGCGCAGCGCGTGAAATAGTCACTGAGGCCGGTGGCCTATAGCCTTTGGTCCGCGGGGTTGGGTAGGGGGTTTCGGGGGCTCTGGTCATCAAAAATGGGTACAGTCTTTACGAAGATCCTCGTGTGCCCAGTGGGAGGCTACGGCAGAAGCCTGCCCTAAAATGGCAAGAATGCAGCGCGCAGCGCTGAAATAGTTGCCGAGGACGGTGGGCTATAGCCTTGGTCCGCGGGGCCGGGAGGGCGCTCGGGGCCTGTGTCGGAAATGGGTACAGTCTTTTCGAGGGTCCTGGCATGCCCAGTGGGAGGCTACGGTCAGGGCCTACCCTAAAATGGCAAGAAATGCCCAGCGGCGCAGCGCGTGAAATAGTCACCGACGCCGGTGGGCTATAGCCTTTGGTCCGCGGGGGTTGGGGAGGGGCGTTCGGGGGCCCTGGGCGTCCGAAATGGGTACAGTCTTTACGAGGGTCCTCGTGTGCCCAGTGGGAGGCTACGGTCAGAAGCTTGCCCTTAAATGGCAAGAAATACCCAGCGGCGCAGCGCAGGAAATTGTCACCGAGGCCGGTGGGCTATAGCCTTTGGTCCGCGAGAGTTGGGGAGGGGGTTTCGGGGGCTCTGGTCGTCGGAAATGGGTACAGTCTTTTCGAGAGTCCTCGTGTGCCCAGTGGGAGGCTACGGTCAGAGGCCTGCGCTAAAATGGCAAAAAATGCCCAGCGGCGCAGCGCGTGAAATAGCCACCGAGGCCAGTGGGCTATAGCCTTCGGTCCGCGGGGGTTTGGGCGGGGGTTTAGGGGGCTCTGTTCGTCGAAAATGAGTACAGTCTGTTCGGGGGTCCTCGTGTGCCCAGTGGTAGGCTACGGTCAAGCCTGCCCTAAATGGCAAGACATGCCCAGCGCGCAGCGCTGGAATAGTCGCCGAGGCCGGTGGGCTATAGCCTTGGTCCGCGGAAAGGTGTCTCGGGCCTGGCATCGGAAATGGGTACAGTCTTTCGAGGGTCCTCGGTGCCCAAAGGAGGCTACGTCAAGCCTGCCCTAAAATGGCAAGACATGCCCAGCGCGCAGCGGAAATAGTCGCCGAGGCCGGGTCGGCTGTAGCCTTGGTCCGCTGGGTTGGGGAGGGACGCCTGGGGCCTGGGCGTCCAAATGGGTACACAGTCTTTCGAGGGTCCTCGTACCCTGGTGGGAGCCTACAGTCAGAGGCCCGCCCTAAAATGGCAATAAAATCCCAGCGCGCAGCTGGAAATAGTCACCGAGGCCGTGGGCTATAGCCGCTGGTCCGCTGGGCCGGGGTTTCGGGGGCTCTGGTCGTCGGAAATGGCTACAGCCTTTTCGAGAGTCCTCGTGTGCCCAGTGGGAGGCTACGGTCAGAGGCCTGCATAAAATGCGCGTGAAATAGTCATCGAGGCCGGTGGGCTATAACCTTTGGTCCGCGGGGGTTTGGGCGGGGGTTTAGTTGGTTTGTCACGAAATGGGCAGTCTTTTCGAGGGTCTCATGTGCCTGGGGGAGGCTACGGTCAGAAGCCTGCCCAAATGGCAAGAATGCCCAGCGCGAGCGCGTGAAATAGTCACCGAGGCCGGTGGGCTATAGCCTTTGGTCCGCGGGGGTTGGGGAGGGGGTTTTGGGGGCTCTGGTCGTCGGAAATAGGCACAGTCTTTTCGACGGTCCTCGTGTGCCCAGTGGGAGGCTACGGTCAGAAGCATGCCGTAAAATGGCAAGTAATGCCCAGCGGCGCAGCGCGTCAAATAGTCACCGAGGCCGGTGGGCTATAGCCTTTGGTCCGCGGAGGTTGGGGAGGGGCGCTCGGGGCCTCGTGTCGGAAATGGGTACACCTTTTCGAGGGTCCTCGTGGTGCCCAGTGGGGGCTACGGTCAGAGGCCTACCCTAAATGGCAAGAAATACCCAGCGCGCAGCTGTGAAATAGTCACCGAGGCCGTGGGCTATAGCCTGGTCCGCGGGGTCCGGGAGGGTATCGGGGCCTGGGTGTCGGAAATGGTTACAGTCTTTTCGAGGGTCCTGGTGCCTAGTGGGAGGCTATCACAGAGGCCTGCCCTAAAATGGCAGGAAATGTCTAGCGCGCAGCGCGGAAATAGTCGCCGAGGCCGTGGGCTATAGCCTCGGTCCGCTGGGGGAGGCGTCGGGGCCTGGGTGTCGGAAATGGGTTCAGTTTTTCGAGGGTCCTCGCAGCCAGCGGGGGCTACGGTCAGAGGCCTGCCCTAAAATGGCAAGAAATACCCAGCGCGCAGCGTGAAATAGTCACCGAGGCCGTGGGCTATAGCCTTTGGTCCGGGCCGGGGGAGGCGCTCGGGGCCTGGGTGTCGGAAATGGGTACAATCTTTCGAGGGTCCTCGTGCTGGGGGCTACGGTCGAGGCCCACCCTAAATGGCAAGAAATACCCAGCGCGCAGGTGAAATAGTCACCGAGGCCGGTGGGCTATAGCCTTTGGTCCGCTGGGCTGGGGAGGGTATCTGGGGCTCTGGGTGTCGGAAATGGTTACAGTCTTTTCGAGGGTCCTCGTGTGCCCAGTGGGAGGCTACCGTCAGAGGCCTGCCCTAAAATGGCAGGAAATGTCTAGCGGCGCAGCGCGTGAAATAGTCGCCGAGGCCGGTGGGCTATAGCCTTTGGTCCGCGGGGGTTGGGGAGGGGCGTTCGGGGCTCTGGGTGTCGGAAATGGGTTCAGTCTTTTCGAGGGTCCTCGTGTGCCCAGTGGGGGGCTACGGTCAGAGGCCTGCCCTAAAATGGCAAGAAATGCCCAGCGGCGCAGCGCGTGAATTGGACGCCGAGGCCGGTGGGCTATAGCCTTTGGTCCGCGGGGGTTGGGGAGGGACGTTCTGGGGCTCTCGGAGTCGGAAATGGGTACAGTCTTTTCGAGGGTCCTTGTGTGCCCAGTGGGAGGCTACGGTCAGAAGCCTGAACTAAAATGGCAAGATATGCCCAGCGGCGCATCGCGTGAAATAGTCCCCGAGGCCGGTGTGCTATAGCCTTTGGTCCACGGGGCCGAAGGGTTTCGGGGCCTGCTGTCGGAAATGGGTACAGCCTTTTCGAGGGTCCTCGTGTGCCCAAAGGGGAGGCTACGGTCAGAAGGCCTCAAATGGCAAGAATGCCCAGCGCAGCTGTGAAATAGTCACCGAGGCCGTGGGCTATAGCCTTTGGTCCGCAGGGCGGGAGGGACGCCTGGGCCTGGTCGCCGGAAATGGGTACATGCCTTTTCGAGGGTTCTCGGTGCCTGGGAGGCTACGGCAGAGGCATGCCGAAAATGGCGGGTAATGCCCAGCGCGCAGCGCCACAAATAGTCACCGAGGCCGTGGGCTGGGCTATACCTTTGGTCCGCGGGGTCGGGGAGGGGTTTCGGGTTCTGCTGTCGGAAATGGGTACAGCTTTTTCGAGGGCCCTCGGTGCCTGGGCAGAGGCTACGGTCAGAAGTCGCCCTAAATGGCAAGACATGCCCAGCGCGCAGCTGTGAAATAGTCACCGAGGCCGGGCGGCTATAGCCTTCGTCCGGGGGCCGGGGAGGTTAGGGCTCCGCCGGAAATGGGTACAGTCTTTCGAGGGTCCTCGTGCTGGCGGGAGGCTACGGTCAGAAGGCCCTCAAATGGCAAGAAATGCCCAGCGGCGCAGCGCGTGAAATAGTCACCGAGGCCGGTGGGCTATAGCATTTGGTCCGCAGGGTCGGGAGGGACGCCTGGGCCTCGCCGGAAATGGGTACAGTCTTTTCGAGGGTTCTCGTGTGCCCAGTGGGAGGCTACGGTCAGAGGCATGCCGTAAAATGGCAAGTAATGCCCAGCTGCGCAGCGCGTCAAATAGTCACCGAGGCCGGTGGGCTATACCTTTGGTCCGCGGGGGTTGGGGAGGGGGTTTCGGGTTCAAGCCGGAAATGGGTACCGTCTTTTCGAGGGTCCTCGTGTGCCCAGTGGGAGGCTACGTCAGAGGCCTGCCCTAAAATGGCAAGAAATGCACAGCGGCGCAGCGCGTGAAATGGTCGCCGAGGCCGGTGGGCTATAGCCTTTGGTCCGCAGGGGTTGGGGAGGGACGTTCTGGGGCTCTGGGCGTCGGAAATGGGTACAGTCATTTCGAGGGTCCTCGTGTGCCCTGTGGGAGGCTACGGTCAGAAGGCTGCCCTAAAATGGCAAGATATGCCCTGCGGCGCATCGCGTGAAATAGTCGCCGAGGCCGGTGGTCTATAGCCGTTGGTCCGCAGGGGCCGGGAGGGGTTCGGGGGTTCTGCTCGGAAATGGGTACAGTCTTTCGAGGGTCCTCGTGGTGCCCAAAGTGGGAGGCTACGCCGAGGCCTGCCCTAAAATGGCAAGAAATGCACAGCGCGCAGCGCAGGAAATGTTCGCCGAGGCCGTGGGGCTATAGCCTTTGGGTCCGCAGGGGCTGGGAGGGACGCCTGGGCTCGGGCGCCAAAATGGGTACAGTCTTTACGAGGGTCCTCGTGTGCCCAGTGGGAGGCTACGGTCAGAAGCCTGTCCTAAAATGGCAATAAATGTCCAGCGGCGCAGTGCGTGAAATAGTCGCCGAGGCCGGTTGGCTATAGCCTTTGGTCCACGGGGGTTGGGGAGGGGGTTTCGGGGGCTCTGGTTGTCGGAAATGGGTACAGTCTTTTCGAGGGTCCTCGTGTGCCCAGTGGGAGGCTACGGTCAGAGGCCTGCCCTAAAATGACAAGAAATGCACAGCGGCGCAGCGCGTGAAATGGTCGCCGAGGCCGGTGGGCTATAGCCTTTGGTCCGCAGGGGTTGGGGAGGGACATTCTGGGGATCTGGGCGTCGGAAATGGGTACAGTCATTTTGAAGGTCCTCGTGTGCCCAGTGGGAGGCTACGGTCAGAAGGCCCTCAAATGGCAAGAAATGCCCAGCGGCGCAGCGCGTGAAATAGTCACCGAGGCCGGTGGGCTATAGCCTTTGGTCCGCAGGGGTTGGGGAGGGACGTTCTGGGGCTCTGGTCGTCGGAAATGGGTACAGTCTTTTCGAGGGTCCTCGTGCCTGGGGAGGCTACGTCCGAAGCATGCCGTAAAATGGCGGTCGCCCAGCCGCGAAGGCCACAAATAGTCACCGAGGCCGGTGGGCTATACCTTTGGTCCGCGGGGCCGGGAGGGGTTTCGGGGTTCCGTTGTCCTGAAATGGCGCCTTTTCGAGGGTCCTCGTGGTGCCTGGGCAGAGGTTACGGCCGAAGTCGCCCTAAAATGGCAAGACATGCCCAGCCGGGCGCAGCGATAGTGAAATAGTCACCGAGGCCGGGCGGCTATAGCCTTTGGGTCCGCGGGGCTCGGGAGGGGCTTTAGGGGGTTCGCCGTCACGGAAATGGGTACAATCTTTCGAGGGTCCTCGGTGCCCAAAGTGGGAGGCTACGGTCAGAGGCCTGCCCTAAAATGGCAGGAAATGTCTAGCGCGCAGCTGAAATAGTCCGCCGAGGCCGGTGGGCCATAGCCTTGGGTCCGCTGGGGTTGGGAGGGGGCTCGGGCCTGGGTGTCGGAAATGGGTTCAGCCTTTCGAGGGTCCTCGTGCCCAGCCTGGGGCAGCTACGGTCGAGGCCTGCCCTAAAATGGCAAGAAATACCCAGCGCGCAGCTGAAATAGTCACCGAGGCCGGTGGGCTATAGCCTTGGTCCGGGGTTGGGAGGGGTTTAGGGCCCCGGTCGTCGGAAATGGCAAAGGTTCTCGAGGGTCCTCGTAGCCCAAAGTGGGGAGTCTACGGTCAGAGGCCTACCCTAAAATGGCAAGAAATACCCCGCGGGGCTGCTCGTGTTTTGGTAGCCGAGGCCGGTGGGCTATATCCTTTGGTCCGCGGCGGTTGGGGAGAAACGTTCTGGGGCTCTGGGCGTCGGAAAAGGGTACAGGCCTTTTCGAGGGTCCTCGTGTGCCTGGGGAGGCTACGGTCAGAAGCCTGCCCTAAAATGGCAAGAATGCCCACCGCGCAGCGCGTGAATTGGTCGCCGAGGCCGTGGGCCAGCCTTTGGTCCGCGGGGGTTGGGGAGGGACGTTCTGGGGCTCTCGGCGTCGGAAATGGGTACAGTCTTTTCGAGGGTCCTCGTGTGCCCAGTGGGAGGCTACGGTCAGAAGCCTGAACTAAAATGGCAAGATATGCCCAGCGGCGCATCGCGTGAAATAGTCGCCGAGGCCGGTGGGCTATAGCCTTTGGTCCACGGGGGTTGGGGAGGGGGTTTCGGGGGCTCTGGTTGTCGGAAATGGGTACAGTCTTTTCGAGGGTCCTCGTGTGCCCAGTGGGAGGCTACGGTCAGAGGCCTGCCCTAAAATGGCAAGAAATGCACAGCGGCGCAGCGCGTGAAATGGTCGCCGAGGCCGGTGGGCTATAGCCTTTGGTCCGCAGGGGTTGGGGAGGGACGTTCTGGGGCTCTGGGCGTCGGAAATGGGTACAGTCATTTCGAGGGTCCTCGTGTGCCCAGTGGGAGGCTACGGTCAGAAGGCTGCCCTAAAATGGCAAGATATGCCCTGCGGCGCATCTCGTGAAATAGTCGCCGAGGCCGGTGGTCTATAGCCTTTGGTCCGCGGGGGTTGGGGAGGGGGTTCGGGGGTTCTGGTCGTCGGAAATGGGTACAGTCTTTTCGAGGGTCCTCGTGTGCCCAGTGGGAGGCTACGTCAGAGGCCTGCCCTAAAATGGCAAGAAATGCACAGCGGCGCAGCGCGTGAAATGGTCGCCGAGGCCGGTGGGGTATAGCCTTTGGTCCGCAGGGGTTGGGGAGGGACGCCTGGGCCTGGGCCGAAATGGGTACCTTACGAGGGTCCTGGTGCCCAAGGGGAGGCTACGGTCAAGCCTGTCCTAAATGGCAAGATATGCCCAGCGGCATAGTGCGTGAAATAGTCGCCGAGGCCGGTGGGCTATAGCCTTTGGTCCACGGGGCCTGGGGGTTTCGGGCTCGTTGCTCGGAAATGGCATGCTTTCGAGGGTCCTCGTGTGCCTGGGCAGAGGCTACTACGAGGCCTGCCCTAAAATGACAAGAAATGCACAGCGGCGCAGCGCGTGAAATGGTCGCCGAGGCCGGTGGGCTATAGCCTTTGGTCCGCAGGGGTTTGGGAGGGACGTTCTGGGGCTCTGGGCGTCGGAAATGGGTACAGTTATTTCGAGGGTCCTCGTGTGCCCAGTGGGAGGCTACGGTCAGAAGGCTGCCCTCAAATGGCAAGAAATGCCCAGCGGCGCAGCGCGTGAAATGGTCGCCGAGGCCGGTGGGCCAGCCTCGGGTCCGCAGGGGTTGGGGAGGGACATTCTGGGGCTCTGGGCGACGGAAATGGGTACAGTCATTTCGAAGGTCCTCGTGTGCCCAGTGGGAGGCTACGGTCAGAAGGCCCTCAAATGGCAAGAAATGCCCAGCGGCGCAGCGCGTGAAATAGTCACCGAGGCCGGTGGGCTATAGCCTTTGGTCCGCAGGGGCCGGGAGGGACGCCTGGGGCTCGGTCACGAAATGGGTACAGTCTTTTCGAGGGTCCTCGTGGGGAGGCTACGGTCAGAAGCATGCCAGAAATGGCAAGTAATGCCCAGTCAAGGCGCAGCGTCAAATAGTCACCGAGGCCGGTGGGCTATACTTTGGTCCGGGCGGGGTTGGGAGGGGTTTGGTTCTGGTTGTCGGAAATGGCACAGTCTTTTCGAGGGTCCTCGTGGTGCCTGGGGTGAGGCTACGGTCAAAGTCCTGCCCTAAACTGGCAAGAAATGCCCAGCGCAGCGAGTGAAATAGTCACCGAGGCCGGCGGGCTATAGCCTTTGGTCCGCGGGGGTTGGGGAGGGGGTTTAGGGGGGGCTCGTCGGAAATGGGTACAATATTTTCAAGAGTCCTCGTGTGCCCAGTTGGAGGCTACGGTCAGAAGCCTTCCCTATAATGGCTGGAAATGTCTAGCGGCGCAGAGCGTGAAATAGTCGCCGAGGCCGGTGGGCTATAGCCTTTGGTCCGCGGGGGTTGGGAGGGTGTTCGGGGCCTGTGTCGGAAATGGGTACACCTTTCGAGGGTCCTTGGGCAGTGGCTACGGTCAGAGGCCTACCGTAAAATGGCAAGAAATACCCAGCGGTGCAGCGCGTGAAATAGTCACCGAGGCCGGTGGGCTATAGCCTTTGGTCCGCGGGTTGGGGAGGGGTATTCGGGGGCTCTGGGTGTGTGGAAATGGTTACAGTCTTTTCGAGGGTCCTCGTGTGCCCAGTGGGAGGCTACGGTCAGAGGCCTGCCCTAAAATGGCAGGAAATGTCTAGCGGCGCAGCGCGTGAAATAGTCGCCGAGGCCGGTGGGCTATAGCCTTTGGTCCGCGGGGGTTGGGGAGGGCGTCGGCCTGGGTGTCGAAATGGGTTCAGTCTTTCGAGGGTCCTCGCGTGCCCAAGGGGGGCTACACAGAAGCCTTCCCTATAATGGCTCGAATGTCTAGCGCCCGAAATAGTCGCCGAGGCCGGTGGGCTATAGCCTTTTGGTCCGCGGGGGTTGAGGGGGGTTCGGGAGATCTGGGTGTCGGAAATGGGTACAGTCTTTTCGAGGATCCTCGTGTGCCCAGTGGGAGGCTACGGTCAGACGCCTGCCCTAAAATGGCAATAAATGCCCAGCGGCGCACCGCGCGAAATAGTCGCCGAGGCCGGTGGGCTATAGCCTTTGGTCCGCGGGGGTTGAGGAGGGGGTTTAGGGGGCCTGGGTCGCCGGAAATGGGTACAATCTTTCAAGGGTCCTTGTGTGCCTGGGCTGAGGCTACGGTCAGAAGCCTTCCCTATAATGGCAGGAATGTCCCAGCGCGCAGCGTGAAATAGTCGCCGAGGCCGGTGGGCTATAGCCTTTGGTCCGCGGGGGTTGGGGAGGGGCGTTCGGGGGCTCTGGGTGTCGGAAATGGGTACATTCTTTTCGAGGGTCCTCGTGTGCCCAGTGGGGGGCTACGGTCAGCGGCCTACCCTAAAATGGCAAGAAATACCCAGCGGCGCAGCGCGTGAAATAGTCACCGAGGCCGGCGGGCTATAGCCTTTGGTCCGCGGGGGTTGTGGAGGGGGTTTAGGGGGCTCTGGTCGTCGGAAATGGGTACAATCTTTTCAAGGGTCCTTGTGTGCCCAGTTGGAGGCTACGGTCAGAAGCCTTCCCTATAATGGCAGGAAATGTCTAGCGGCGCAGCGCGTGAAATAGTCGCCGAGGCCGGTGGGCTATAGCCTTTGGTCCGCGGGGGTTGGGGAGGGGCGTTCGGGGGCTCTGGGTGTCGGAAATGGGTACATTCTTTTCGAGGGTCCTCGTGTGCCCAGTGGGGGGCTACGGTCAGCGGCCTACCCTAAAATGGCAAGAAATACCCAGCGGCGCAGCGCGTGAAATAGTCACCGAGGCCGGTGGGCTATAGCCTTTGGTCCGCTGGGGCCGGGAGGCGCCTGGGGGCCTGGCCGGAAATGGGTACAGCCTTTTCGAGGGTCCTCGTGTGCCCAGTGGGAGGCAACGGTCAGAGGCCTGCCCTAAAATGGCAAGAAATGCCCAGAGGCGCGGTGCGCGAAATAGTCGCCGGGGCCGGTGGGCTATAGCATTTGTTCCACGGGGGTTTGGGAGGGGGCTCTGGGTGTCAGAAATGATTACAGTCTTTTCGAGGGTCCTCGTGTGCCCAGTGGGAGGCTACGGTCAGAGGCCTGCTGTAAAATTGCAAGAAATGCCCGGCGGCGCAGTGCGCGAAATTGTCGCCGGGGCCGGTGGGCTATAGCGTTTGGTCCGCGGGGGTTGGGGAGGGTCGTTCGGGGCTCTGGGTGTCGGAAATGGGTTCAGTCTTTTCGAGGTCCTCGCGTGCCTGTGGGCTACGGTCAGAAGCCTTCCTATAATGGCTCGAAATGTTCCAGCGCACAGCGCAGCGTGAAATAGTCGCCGAGGCCGGTGGGCTATAGCCTTTGGTCCCCGGGGCTGGGGAGGGACCGTGGGGCTCGGTGTCGGAAATGGTACAGTCTTTTCGAGGGTCCTCGTGTGCCCTGGGGGAGGCTACGGTCAGCGCCCTGCCCTAAAATGGCAAGACATGCCCAGCGCGTGAAATAGTCACCGAGGCCGGTGGGCTATAGCCTTTGGTCCGCGGGGGTTGGGGAGGGGTATTCGGGGGCTCTGGGTGTCGGAAATGGTTACCGTCTTTTCGAGGGTCCTCGTGTGCCCAGTGGGAGGCTACGGTCAGAGGCCTGCCCTAAAATGGCAGGAAATGTCTTGCGGCGCAGCGCGTGAAATAGTCGCCGAGGCCGGTGGGCTATAGCCTTTGGTCCGCGGGGGTTGGGGAGGGTCGTTCGGGGCTCTGGGTGTCAGAAATGGGTTCCGTCTTTTCGAGGGTCCTCGTGTGCCCAGTGGGGAGCTACGGTCAGAGGCATGCCCTAAAATGGAAGAAATACCCAGCGGCGCAGCGCGTGAAATAGTCGCCGAGGCCGGTGGGCTATAGCCTTTGGTCCGCGGGGGTTGGGGAGGGTCGTTCGGGGCTCTGGGTGTCGGAAATGGGTTCAGTCTTTTCGAGGGTCCTCGTGTGCCCAGTGGGGGGCTACGGTCAGAGGCATGCCCTAAAATGGAAGAAATACCCAGCGGCGCAGCGCGTGAAATAGTCACCGAGGCCGGTGGGCTATAGCCTTTGGTCCGCGTGCGGTAGGGCACGAGTGTCAGCTGCACTCTGGGTGTCGGAAATGGGTACAATCTTTTCGAGGGTCCTCGTGTGCCCAGTGGGAGGCTACGGTCAGAGGCCTGCCCTAAAATGGCAGGAAATGTCTAGCGGCGCAGCGCGTGAAATAGTCGCCGAGGCCGGTGGGCTATAGCCTTTGGTCCGCGGGCCGGGAGGCGCTCGGGCTCTGGGTGTCGGAAATGGGTTCAGTCTTTTCGAGGGTCCTCGTGTGCCCAGTGGGGGGCTACGGTCAGAGGCCTGCCCTAAAATGGTAAGAAATACCCAGCGGCGCAGCGCGTGAAATAGTCACCGAGGCCGGTGGGCTATAGCCTTTGGTCCGCGGGGGTTGGGGAGGGGGTTTAGGGGGCCCTGGTCGTCGGAAATGGGTACAGTGTCTTCGAGGGTCCTCGTGTGCCCAGTGGGAGTCTACGGTCAGAGGCCTACCCTAAAATGGCAAGAAATACCCAGCGGCGCAGCGCGTGAAATGGTAGCCGAGGCCGGTGGGCTATATCCTTTGGTCCGCGGCGGTTGGGGAGAAACGCCTCGGGGCTCGTCGGAAATGGGTACAGTCTTTTCGAGGGTCCTCGTGTGCCCAGTGGGAGGCTACGGTCAGAAGCCTGCCCTAAAATGGCAAGAAATGCCCAGCGGCGCAGCGCGTGAATTGGTCGCCGAGGCCGGTGGGCTATAGCCTTTGGTCCGCGGGGGTTGGGGAGGGACGTTCTGGGGCTCTGGGCGTCGGAAATGGGTACAGTCTTTTCGAGGGTCCTCGTGTGCCCAGTGGGAGGCTACGGTCAGAAGCCTGAACTAAAATGGCAAGATATGCCCAGCGGCGCATCGCGTGAAATAGTCGCCGAGGCCGGTGGGCTATAGCCTTTGGTCCACGGGGGTTGGGGAAGGGGTTTCGGGGGCTCTGGTTGTCGGAAATGGGTACAGTCTTTACGAGGGTCATGGGTTGCCACGGGGGAGGCTACGGTCAGAGGCCTGCCCTAAAATGGCAAGAAATGCACAGCGGCGCAGCGCGTGAAATGGTCGCCGAGGCCGGTGGGCTATAGCCTTTGGTCCGCAGGGGTTGGGAGGGACGCCTGGGGCTCAAGCCGAAAATGGGTACAGTCTTTACGAGGGTCCTCGTGTGCCCAGTGGGAGGCTACGGTCAGAAGCCTGTCCTAAAATGGCAAGATATGCCCAGCGGCATAGTGCGTGAAATAGTCGCCGAGGCCGGTGGGCTATAGCCTTTGGTCCACGGGGGTTGGGGGGGGTTTCGGGGGCTCTGGTTGTCGGAAATGGGTACAGTCTTTTCGAGGGTCCTCGTGTGCCCAGTGGGAGGCTACGGTCAGAGGCCTGCCCTAAAATGACAAGAAATGCACAGCGGCGCAGCGCGTGAAATGGTCGCCGAGGCCGGTGGGCTATAGCCTTTGGTCCGCAGGGGTTTGGGAGGGACGTTCTGGGGCTCTGGGCGTCGGAAATGGGTACAGTTATTTCGAGGGTCCTCGTGTGCCCAGTGGGAGGCTACGGTCAGAAGGCTGCCCTCAAATGGCAAGAAATGCCCAGCGGCGCAGCGCGTGAAATGGTCGCCGAGGCCGGTGGGCTATAGCCTTTGGTCCGCAGGGGTTGGGGAGGGACATTCTGGGGCTCTGGGCGACGGAAATGGGTACAGTCATTTCGAAGGTCCTCGTGTGCCCAGTGGGAGGCTACGGTCAGAAGGCCCTCAAATGGCAAGAAATGCACAAGGTGAAATAGTCACCGAGGCCGGTGGGCTATAGCCTGGTCCGCAGGGTCGGGAGGGACGCCCGGGCTCTGGTCGTCGGAAATGGGTACAGTCTTTTCGAGGGTCCTCGTGTGCCCAGTGGGAGGCTACGGTCAGAAGCATGCCGTAAAATGGCAAGTAATGCCCAGCTGCGCAGCGCGTCAAATAGTCACCGAGGCCGGTGGGCTATACCTTTGGTCCGCGGGGGTTGGGGAGGGGGTTTCGGGGGTTCTGGTTGTCGGAAATGGGTACAGTCTTTTCGAGGGTCCTCGTGTGCCCAGTGTGAGGCTACGGTCAGAAGCCTGCCCTAAAATGGCAAGACATGCCCAGCGGCGCAGCGAGTGAAATAGTCACCGAGGCCGGCGGGCTATAGCCTTTGGTCCGCGGGGGTTGGGGAGGGGGTTTAGGGGGCTCTGGTCGTCGGAAATGGGTACAATATTTTCAAGAGTCCTCGTGTGCCCAGTTGGAGGCTACGGTCAGAAGCCTTCCCTATAATGGCTGGAAATGTCTAGCGGCGCAGCGCGTGAAATAGTCGCCGAGGCCGGTGGGCTATAGCCTTTGGTCCGCGGGGGTTGGGGAGGGGTGTTCGGGGGCTCTGGGTGTCGGAAATGGGTACAATCTTTTCGAGGGTCCTCGTGTGCCCAGTGGTGGGCTACGGTCAGAGGCCTACCGTAAAATGGCAAGAAATACCCAGCGGTGCAGCGCGTGAAATAGTCACCGAGGCCGGTGGGCTATAGCCTTTGGTCCGCGGGTTGGGGAGGGGTATTCGGGGCCTGGTGTGGAAATGGTTACGCTTTTCGAGGGTCCTCGGTGCCCGTGGAGGCTACGGTCGAGGCCCGCCCTAAAATGGCAGGAAATGTCTAGCGCGCAGCGTGAAATAGTCTCCGAGGCCGGTGGGCTATAGCCTTCGGTCCGCTGGGGGGAGGCGCTCGGGCCTGGGTGTCGGAAATGGGTTCAGTCTTTCGAGGGTCCTCATGTGCCTGGGGCTACAACAGAAGCCTTCCTATAATGGCTCGAATGTCTAGCGGCACAGCGCAGGAAATAGTCGCCGAGGCCGGTGGGCTATAGCCTGGGTCCGCGGGGCTGGGAGGCGTCGGGGCTGGGTGTCGGAAATGGGTACACTCTTTTCGAGTCTCCTCGTGCCTGGGCGAGGCTACGGCCAGCCGCCTGCCCTAAAATGGCAAGACATGCCCAGCGTCGCAGCGCGTGAAATAGTCACCGAGGCCGGCGGGCTATATCCTTGGGTCCGCGGGGGGAGGGGTTTCGGGCCCGTCGCCGGAAATGGGTACAATCTTTCAAGGGTCCTGTGTGCCCAGTTGAGGCTACGGTCAGAAGCCTTCCTATAATGGCAGGAAATGTCTAGCGCGCAGCGCTGCGAAATAGTCGCCGAGGCCGTGGGCTATAGCCTTTGGTCCGCTGGGCCGAGGAGGCGTCGGGCCTGGGGTGTCGGAAATGGGTACATTCTTTTCGAGGGTCCTCGTGTGCCCAGTGGGGGGCTACGGTCAGCGGCCTACCCTAAAATGGCAAGAAATACCCAGCGGCGCAGCGCGTGAAATAGTCACCGAGGCCGGTGGGCTATAGCCTTTGGTCCGCGGGGGTTGGGGAGGGGGTTTAGGGGGCTCTGGTCGTCGGAAATGGGTACAATCTTTTCAAGGGTCCTCGTGTGCCCAGTTGGAGGCTACGGTCAGAAGCCTTCCCTATAATGGCTGGAAATGTCTAGCGGCGCAGCGCGTGAAATAGTCGCCGAGGCCGGTGGGCTATAGCCTTTGGTCCGCGGGGGTTGGGGAGGGGCGTTCGGGGGCTCTGGGTGTCGGAAATGGGTACAATCTTTTCGAGGGTCCTCGTGTGCCCAGTGGGGGGCTACGGTCAGAGGCCTACCCTAAAATGGCAAGAAATACCCAGCGGCGCAGCGCGTGAAATAGTCACCGAGGCCGGTGGGCTATAGCCTTTGGTCCGCGGGGGTTGGGGAGGGGTATTCGGGGGCTCTGGGTGTCGGAAATGGTTACAGTCTTTTCGAGGGTCCTCGTGTGCCCAGTGGGAGGCTACGGTCAGAGGCCTGCCCTAAAATGGCAGGAAATGTCTGGCGGCGCAGCGCGTGAAATAGTCGCCGAGGCCGGTGGGCTATAGCCTTTGGTCCGCGGGGGTTGGGGAGGGGCGTTCGGGGCTCTGGGTGTCGGAAATGGGTTCAGTCTTTTCGAGGGTCCTCATGTGCCCAGTGGGGGGCTACGGTCAGAAGCCTTCCCTATAATGGCTCGAAATGTCTAGCGGCACAGCGCGTGAAATAGTCGCCGAGGCCGGTGGGCTATAGCCTTTGGTCCGCGGGGGTTGGGGAGGCGTCGGGCCTGTGTCGGAAATGGGTACAGTCTTTCAAGGGTCCTCGTGGTGCCCGCAGGAGGCTACGGTCGAAGCCTGCCCCAAATGGCAAGACATGCCCAGCGCAGCTGCGAAATAGTCACCGAGGCCGGGCGGCTATAGCCTTTGGTCCGCTGGGGTCGGGGAGGGTATTCGGGGCTCTGTGTCGGAAATGGTTACCGCCTTTTTCGAGGGTCTCGTGCCTGGGAGGCTACGGTCCGTAGGCCCGCCCTAAAATGGCAGGAAATGTCTGCGCGCAGCGCTGTGAAATAGTCGCCGAGGCCGGGCTATAGCCTTTGGTCCGCGGGGCCGGGAGGGTCGCTCGGGCTCGGGTGTCGGAAATGGGTTCAGTCTTTCGAGGGTCCTCAGCCCAGCTGGGGCTACGGTCAGAGGCATGCCCTAAATGGAAGAAATACCCAGCGCGCAGCTGAAATAGTCACCGAGGCCGTGGGCTATAGCACGGTCCGCTGGGGTTGGGGAGGGTATTCGGGGCCTGGGTGTCGGAAATGGTTACCGCCTTTTCGAGGGTCCTCGCAGCCCAGTGGGAGGCTACGGTCAGAGGCCTGCCCTAAATGGCAGGAATGTCTGCGCGCAGCGCTGCGAAATAGTCGCCGAGGCCGGTGGGCTATAGCCTTGGTCCGCTGGGGTTGGGAGGGTCGCTCGGCCTGGGTGTCGGAAATGGGTTCAGTCTTTCGAGGGTCCTCGTGCCCATGGGGCTACGGTCAGAGGCATGCCCTAAATGGAAGAAATACCCAGCGCGCAGGTGAAATAGTCACCGAGGCCGGTGGGCTATAGCCTGGTCCGCGGGGTCGGAGGGGTATTCGGGGCCTGGGTGTCGGAAATGGTTACAGTTTTCGAGGGTCCTCGTAGCCTGGGGAGGCTACGGTCAGAGGCCTGCCCTAAAATGGCAGGAAATGTCTGGCGGCGCAGCGCGTGAAATAGTCGCCGAGGCCGGTGGGCTATATCCTTTGGTCCGCGGGGGTTGGGGAGGGTCGTTCGGGGCTCTGGGTGTCGGAAATGGGTTCAGTCTTTTCGAGGGTCCTCGTGTGCCCAGTGGGGGGCTACGGTCAGAAGCCTTCCCTATAATGGCAAGAAATACCCAGCGGCGCAGCGCGTGAAATAGTCACCGAGGCCGGTGGGCTATAGCCTTTGGTCCGCGGGGCCGGGAGGGGTATTCGGGCCTGTGTCGGAAATGGTTACAGTCTTTTCGAGGGTCCTCGTGTGCCCAGTGGGAGGCTACGGTCAGAGGCCTGCCCTAAAATGGCAGGAAATGTCTGGCGGCGCAGCGCGTGAAATAGTCGCCGAGGCCGGTGGGCTATAGCCTTTGGTCCGCGGGGGTTGGGGAGGGTCGTTCGGGGCTCTGGGTGTCAGAAATGGGTTCCGTCTTTTCGAGGGTCCTCGTGTGCCCAGTGGGGGGCTACGGTCAGAGGCATGCCCTAAAATGGAAGAAATACCCAGCGGCGCAGCGCGTGAAATAGTCACCGAGGCCGGTGGGCTATAGCCTTTGGTCCGCGGGGGTTGGGGAGGGGTATTCGGGGGCTCTGGGTGTCGGAAATGGTTACAGTCTTTTCGAGGGTCCTCGTGTGCCCAGTGGGAGGCTACGGTCAGAGGCCTGCCCTAAAATGGCAGGAAATGTCTGGCGGCGCAGCGCGTGAAATAGTCGCCGAGGCCGGTGGGCTATAGCCTTTGGTCCGCGGGGGTTGGGGAGGGTCGTTCGGGGCTCTGGGTGTCGGAAATGGGTTCAGTCTTTTCGAGGGTCCTCGTGTGCCCAGTGGGGGGCTACGGTCAGAAGCCTTCCCTATAATGGCTCGAAATGTCTAGCGGCACAGCGCGTGAAATAGTCGCCGAGGCCGGTGGGCTATAGCCTTTGGTCCGCGGGGGTTGGGGAGGGGCGTTCGGGGGCTCTGGGTGTCGGAAATGGGTACAGTCTTTTCGAGGGTCCTCGTGTGCCCAGTGTGAGGCTACGGTCAGAAGCCTGCCCTAAAATGGCAAGACATGCCCAGCGGCGCAGCGCGTGAAATAGTCACCGAGGCCGGCGGGCTATAGCCTTTGGTCCGCGGGGGTTGGGGAGGGGTATTCGGGGGCTCTGGGTGTCGGAAATGGTTACCGTCTTTTCGAGGGTCCTCGTGTGCCCAGTGGGAGGCTACGGTCAGAGGCCTGCCCTAAAATGGCAGGAAATGTCTTGCGGCGCAGCGCGTGAAATAGTCGCCGAGGCCGGTGGGCTATAGCCTTTGGTCCGCTGGGGCCGGGAGGGTCGCTCGGGCCTGGGTGTCGGAAATGGGTTCAGTCTTTCGAGGGTTGGGCTACGGGCCGAGGCATGCCCTAAAATGGAAGAAATACCCAGCGCGCAGCGCTGCGGAAATAGTCACCGAGGCCGTGGGCTATAGCCTGGTCCGCGGGGCCGGGGAGGGGTATTCGGGGCCCGTGTCGGAAATGGTTACAGTCTTTTCGAGGGTCCTCGTGTGCCCAGGGAGGCTACGGTCGAGGCCTGCCCTAAAATGGCAGGAAATGTCCGCGCGCAGCTGAAATAGTCGCCGAGGCCGTGGGCTATCCTTTGGTCCGCTGGGCCGGGGAGGGTCGCTCGGGCCTGGGTGTCGGAAATGGGTTCAGTCTTTCGAGGGTCCTCGTGCCCAATGGGGGCTACGGTCAGAAGCCTTCCTATAATGGCAAGAAATACCCAGCGCGCAGCTGTGAAATAGTCACCGAGGCCGGTGGGCTATAGCCTTTGGTCCGCTGGGGCCGGGAGGGTATTCGGGGCTCGGTGTCGGAAATGGTTACGCCTTTTCGAGGGTCCTCGTAGCCCAGTGGAGGCTACGGTCGAGGCCCGCCCTAAAATGGCAGGAAATGTCTGGCGCGCAGCGCTACAAATCGTCGCCGATGCCGGTGGGCTATAGCCTCGGTCCGCTGGGGCTGGGAGGGTCGTCGGGCTCTGGGTGTCAGAAATGGGTTCCGTCTTTTCGAGAGTCCTCGTGTGCCCAGTGGGGAGCTACGGTCAGAGGCATGCCCTAAAATGGAAGAAATACCCAGCGGCGCAGCGCGTGAAATAGTCACCGAGGCCGGTGGGCTATGGCCTTTGGTCCGCGGGGGTTGGGGATGGGTATTCGGGGGCTCTGGGTGTCGGAAATGGTTACAGTCTTTTCGAGGGTCCTCGTGTGCCCAGTGGGAGGCTACGGTCAGAGGCCTGCCCTAAATTGGCAGGAAATGTCTGGCGGCGCAGCGCGTGAAATAGTCGCCGAGGCCGGTGGGCTATAGCCTTTGGTCCGCGGGGGTTGGGGAGGGTCGTTCGGGGCTCTGGGTGTCGGAAATGGGTTCAGTCTTTTCGAGGGTCCTCGTGTGCCCAGTGGGGGGCTACGGTCAGTAGCCTTCCCTATAATGGCTGGAAATGTCTAGCGGCGCAGCGCGTGAAATAGTCGCCGAGGCCGGTGGGCTATAGCCTTTGGTCAGCGGGGGTTGGGAGGGCGCTCGGGGCCTGGTGTCGGAAATGGGTACAGTCTTTCGAGGGTCCTGCAGCCTGGGCAGAGGCTACGGTCAGAAGCCCGCTTTAAATGGCAAGACATGCCCAGCGCGCAGCGTGAAATAGTCACCGAGGCGGGCTATAGACTTTGGTCCGGGGGCTGGGAGGGGGTTTAGGGCTCGTCGCCGAAATGGGTACAATCTTTCAAGGGTCCTCGTAGCCTGGGCTTGAGGCTACGGCAGAAGCCTTCCTATAATGGCTGGAAATGTCAGCGCGCAGCGCTGCGAAATAGTCGCCGAGGCCGGTGGGCTATAGCCTGGTCCGCTGGGGCCGGGAGGCGCCTGGGCGTCGGAAATGGGTACAGTCTTTTCGAGGGTCCTCGTGTGCCCAGTGGGAGGCTACGGTCAGAGGCCTACCCTAAAATGGCAAGAAATACCCAGCGCCGCAGCGCGTGAAACGGTCGCCGAGGCCGGTGGGCTATAACCTTTGGTCCGCGGGGGTTGGGGAGAAACGTTCTGGGGCTCTGGGTGTCGGAAATGGGTACAGTCTTTTCGAGGGTCCTCGTGTGCCCAGTGGGAGGCTACGGTCAGAAGCCTGCCCTAAAATGGCAAAAAATGCCCAGCGGCGCAACGCGTGAATTGGTCGCCGAGGCCGGTGGGCTATATCCTCGGTCCGCTGGGGCCGGGAGGACGCTCGGGATCTCGGCCGGAAATGGGTACGCAGTCGTACTGCTTAGGGTCCTCGTGTGCACAAGTGGAGGCTACGGCCTGAACTAAAATGGCTAGATATGCCCAGCGCGCATCGCGGTGAAATAGTCGCCGAGGCCGTGGGCTATAGCCTTGGTCCACGGGCCGGGAGGCTCGGGCCTGCTGTCGGAAATTGGTACAGTCTTTTCGAGGGTCCTCGTGTGCCCGGGGGAGGCTACGGTCCGAGGCCTGCCCTAAATGGCAAGAAATGCACAGCGCGCAGCTGCGTGAAATGGTCGCCGAGGCCGTGGGCTATAGCCTTGGTCCGCAGGGTTGGGAGGGACGCCTGGGGCTCAAGCCGGAAATGGTACGTCATTTCGAGGTCCTCGTGGTGCCTGGGAGGCTACGGTCAGAAGGCTGCCTTAAATGGCAAGATATGCCTGCGCGCATCGCGTGAAATAGTCGCCGAGGCCGGTGGTCTATAGCCTTGGTCCGCGGGGTTGGGGAGGGGGTCTGGGGTTCCGGGCCGTCGGAAATGGGTACATGTCTTTTCGAGGGTCCTCGTAGCCCAGTGGGAGGCTGTCGAGGCCCGCCCTAAAATGGCAGAAATGTCTGCGCGCAGCTGCGGAAATGGTCGCCGAGGCCGCTGGGTATAGTTTTGGTCCGCAGGGCCGCGGAGGACGCCTGGGGCTCAAGGCCGAAATGGGTACAGGCTTTTTACGAGGGTCCTAGTGTGCCCAAAGGGAGGCTACGGTCAAGCCCGCCCCCTAAAATGGCAATAAATGTCCAGCGCGCAGTGCGTGAAATAGTCGCCGAGGCCGGCTGGCAGTAGCCTTTCGGGTCCACGGGGCTGGGAGGTTTCGGGCCTGCTGTCGGAAATGGGTACAGCTTTTCGAGGGTCCTCGCAGCCTGTGGGGGGCTACACGAGGCTCACCCTAAAATGGCAAGAAATACCCAGCGCGCAGCTGTGAAATAGTCACCGAGGCCGGTGGGCTATAGCCTTGGTCCGCTGGGGCTGGGAGGGTATTCTGGGGCCTGTGTCGGAAATGGTTACAGTCTTTTCAAGAGTCCCTGCAGCCCAGCTGGGAGGCTACGGTCGAGGCCTGCCCCAAAATGGCAGGAATGTCCATGCGCGCAGCTGCGGAAATAGTCGCCGAGGCCGGTGGGCTATAGCCTCGGGTCCGCGGGGCCGGGAGGGCCGCTCGGGGCCTGGGTGTCGGAAATGGGTTCAGTCTCGAGGGTCCTGTGCCCAGCTGGGGGCTACGGTCAGAGGCATGCCCTAAATGGAAGAAATACCAGCGCGAAGGCTGAAATAGTCACCGAGGCCGGTGGGCTAGCCTTGGTCCGCGGGGTTGGGAGGTATTCGGGGCCTGGTGTCGGAAATGGTTACAGTTTTTCGAGGGTCCTCGTGTGCCCAAAGGGGAGGTTACGGTCGTGAGGCCCCGCCCCAAAATGGCAGGAAATGTCTGGCGCGCAGCGTGAAATAGTCGCCGAGGCCGGTGGGCTATAGCCTTTGGTCCGCTGGGGCTGGGAGGGTCGCTCGGGCCTCGGGTGTCGGAAATGGGTTCAGTCTTTCGAGGGTCCTCGCGCCTGGGGCTACGGCCAGAAGCCTTCCTATAATGGCTGGAAATGTCAGCGCGCAGCGCGTGAAATAGTCGCCGAGGCCGGGCTATAGCCTTTGGTCCGCTGGGGCCGGGAGGGGTTCGGGGTTCGCCGGAAATGGGTACAGCATTTCGAGGGTCCTCGCAGCCCAGGGAGGCTACGGTCAGAAGGCTGCCTCAAATGGCAAGAAATGCCCAGCGCGCAGCGCTGCGGAAATAGTCACTGAGGCCGGTGGGCTATAGCCTTTGGTCCGCGGGGGCCGGGAGGTATTCGGGGCTGCGTCGGAAATGGTTACAGCCTTTTCGAGGTCCTCGTGTGCCCAGCGAGGCTACGGTCGAGGCCTGCCCTAAAATGGCAAGAAATGCACAGCGCGCAACGCGCGGAAATGGTCGCCGAGGCCGGTGGGCTATAGCCTTGGGTCCGCAGGGTCGGGAGGACGCCTGGGCCTGGCCGGAAATGGGCGCCATTTCGAGGGTCCTCGTGTGCCCAGTGGGAGGCTACGGTCAGAAGGCTGTCCTAAAATGGCAAGATATGCCCTGCGGCGCATCGCGTGAAATAGTCACCGAGGCCGGTGGTCTATAGCCTTTGGTCCGCTGGGGCCGGGAGGGGTCTGGGGTTCCCGGGCGCCGGAAATGGGTACAGCCATTTCGGGGTCCTCGTGGTGCCCAGTGGAGGCTACGGTCAGAAGGCTGCCTCAAATGGCAAGAAATGCCCAGAAGCGCAGCTGCGAAATAGTCACCGAGGCCGTGGGCTATAGCCTTTTGGTCCGCAGGGCCGGGAGGGACGCCTGGGCTCCGTCCGGAAATGGGTACAGTTTTTCGAGGGTCCTCGTGCCCAGTGGAGGCTACGGTCAGAAGCATGCCAAATAGGGCAGTACGCCCAGCTGCGCAGCGCCAAATAGTCACCGAGGCCGTGGGCTATACCTTTGGTCCGCGGGCTGGGAGAGGGGTTTCGGGCCTGCCGCCGGAAATGGGTACAATCTTTCAAGGGTCCTCGTAGCCTGCTTGAGGCTACGGCCAGAAGCCTTCCTATAATGGCAGGAAATGTCTAGCGCGCATCGGTGAAATAGTCGCCGAGGTCGGTGGGCTATAGCCTTTGGTCCGCTGGGGCCGGGAGGCGGCGCTCGGGGCCTGCGTCGGAAATGGGTACACCTTTCGAGGGTCCTCGCAGCCCAGCTGGGGGCTACGTCAGAGGCTCACCCTAAAATGGCAAGAAATACCCAGCGCGCAGGCTGCGAAATAGTTACCGAGGCCGTGGCTATAGCCTTTGGTCCGCTGGGCCGGGAGGGGTATTCGGGGCCTGCGTCGGAAATGGTTACGCCTTTTCGAGGGTCCTCGTGGTGCCCAAAGGGGAGGCTACGGTCAGAGGCCCGCCCTAAAATGGCAGGAAATGTCTGGCGCGCAGCGCGCAGGAAATAGTCGCCGAGGCCGGTGGGCTATAGCCTTTCGGTCCGCTGGGGCCGGGAGGGTCGCTCGCCTCGGGTCGTCGAAATGGGTTCAGTCTTTTCGAGGGTCCTCGTTTGCCCAGTGGGGGGCTACGGTCAGAACCCTTCCCTATAATGGTTGGAAATGTCTAGCGGCGCAGCGCGTGAAATAGTTGCCGAGGCCGGTGGGCTATAGCCTTTGGTCCGCGGGGCCGGGAGGGCGTCAGCTCGTGTCGGAAATGGGTACAGCTTTTCGAGGGTCCTCGTGCCCAGCGTGAGGCTACGGTCAAGCCCAAATGGCAAGACATGCCCAGCGCGCAGCTGCGAAATAGTCACCGAGGCCGGGCGGGCTATAGCCTTGGTCCGCTGGGGTCGGGGAGGGTCAGGGCTCGGTCCGGAAATGGGCAATCTTTTCAAGGTCCTCGTAGCCTGAGGCTACGGTCAGAAGCCTTCCTATAATGGCTGGAAATGTTCAGCGCGCAACGCGAAAAGTCGCCGAGGCCGGTGGGCTACAGCCTTGGTCCGCTGGGGCCGGGAGGGCGCTCGGGGCCTGTCGGAAATGGGTACACACCTTTCGAGGGTCCTCGTAGCCTGGGGGCTACGGTCAGAGGCCTACCCTAAAATGGCAAGAAATACCCAGCGCAAGAAAGGTGAAATAGTCACCGAGGCCGGTGGGCTATAGCCTTTGGTCCGCGGGGGTTGGGGAGGGGTATTCGGGGGCTCTAGGTGTCGGAAATGGTTACAGTCTTTTCGAGGGTCCTCGTGTGCCCAGTGGGAGGCTACGGTCAGAGGCCTACACTAAAATAGCAGGAAATGTCTGGCGGCGCAGCGCGTGAAATAGTCGCCGAGGCCGGTGGGCTGTAGCCTTTGGTCCGCGGGGGTTGGGGAGGGTCGTTCGGGGCTCTGGGTGTCGGAAATGGGTTCAGTCTTTTCGAGGGTCCTCGTGTGCCCAGTGGGAGGCTACGGTCAGAGGCCTGCACTAAAATAGCAGGAAATGTCTGGCGGCGCAGCGCGTGAAATAGTCGCCGAGGCCGGTGGGCTATAGCCTTTGGTCCGCGGTGGTTGGGGAGGGTCGTTCGGGGCTCTGGGTGTCGGAAATGGGTTCAGTCTTTTCGAGGGTCCTTGTGTGCCCAGTGGGGGACTACGGTCAGAGGCATGCCCTAAAATGGAAGAAATACCCAGCGGCGCAGCGCGTGAAATAGTCGCCGAGGCCGGTGGGCTATAGCCTTTGGTCCGCGGGGGAGGGCGTCGTGGCTCGCGCCGGAAATGGGTACATGCCTTTTTCGAGGGTCCTCGTGCCCAGCCGAGGCTACGGTCAAGCCTGCCCTAAATGGCAAGAAATTCCCAGCGCGCAGCCTGAATTGGTCGCCGAGGCCTGTGGGCTATAGCCTTTGGTCCGCTGGGGCCGGGAGGACGACGCCTGGGCTCGCCGGAAATGGGTACAGTTTTCGTGGGTCCTCGCCAGCGAGGAGGCTACGGTCAAGCCTCGAACTAAACGGCAAGATACGCCAGCGCGATCGGTGAAATAGTCACCGAGGTCGGTGGTCTACGGCCTTTTGGTCCGCTGGGGCTGGGATGGGTTCGGCCGCCGGAAATGGGTACAGCTTTACGAGGGTCCTCGTGCCCAGCTGGGAGGCTACGGTCAAGCCCGCCCTAAATGGCAAGAAATGTCCAGCGCGGCGCCGCTGGAAATAGTCGCCGAGGCCGCGGGCTATAGCCTTTGGTCCACGGGGGTTGGGAGGGGGTTTCGGGGCTCTTGTTGTCGGAAATGGTACAGACTTTACGAGGTCCTCGTAGCCTGGTGGGGAGGCTACGCCGAAGCTTCGAACTAAAATGGCAAGATATGCAGCGGGCGCAAGATCGCGTGAAATTGTCACCGAGGCGGTGGTCTATAGCCTTGGTCCGCTGGGGTTTGGGGAGGGGTTCGGGGCTCGCGCCGGAAATGGCATGACTTTACGAGGGTCCTCGTAGCCCATGGAGGCTACGGTCACGAAGCCTGTCCTAAAATGGCAAGAAATGTCCAGCGCGCAGCGAAATAGTCGCCGAGGCCGGTGGGCTATAGCCTTTGTCCACGGGGCCGGGAGGGGGCTCGGGCCTGCTGTCGGAAATGGCATACAGTTTTCGAGGGTCCTCGGTGCCCAGCTGAGGCTACGGTCAGAGCCCCGCCCCTAAAATGGCAAGATATCCCCAGCGGCGCAGCGCGTGAAATGCTTGCCGAGGCGGGTGGGCTATAGCCTTTGGTCCGCGGCAGTTGGGGATTAAAGTTCTGGGGCTCGCCGCCGGAAATGGGTACAGTCTTTCGAGGGTCCTCGCGCCCGCTGGGAGGCTACGGTCAAAAGCCTGCCCTAAAATGGCAAGATATGCGCTCAGCGCGCATCGCGCGGAAATAGTCGCAGAGGCCGGTGGGCTATAGCTCGGTCCGCTGGCTGGGTGGGGGTTTAGGGTTCTCGTCATCGAAATTTGTACAGTTTTTCGAGGGTCCTCGGTGCCTGGGGAGTTCTACGGTCAGAAGCCCGCCCTAAATGGCAAGATATGCCCAGCGCGATCGCGTGAAATAGTCACCGAGGCCGGTGGGCTATAGCCTTTGGTCCGCTGGGGCCGGGAGGGGTTCGGGGGGCTCTGGTTGTCGGAAATGGGTACAGTCTTTTCGAGGGTCCTCGTGTGCCCATTGGGAGGCTACGGCCAGAGGCCTGCCGTAAAATGGCAAGAAATGCCCAGCGTCGCAGCGCGTGAAATAGTCACCGAGCCCGGTGGGCTATAGCGTTTGGTCCGTTTGAAGGGAGGGGTTTCGGGCCTGGTCGCCGAAATGCGACAGCCTTTTCGAGGGTCCTGCACTCAGAGAGGCTACGGCCGTCAAGCCTGGCCTAAAATTTCAAGAAATGCCCAGCAGCGCAGCGCAGCGCGTGAAATAGTCACCGAGCCGGTGGGCTATAGCCTTTGGTCCGCGCGGGTTGGGGTGGGGGTTTAGGGGCATCTGGTCATCGGAAATGGGTACAGTCTTTTCGAGGGTCCTCGTGTGCCCATTGGGAGGCTACGGTCAGAGGCCTGCCCTAAAATGGCAAGAAATGCCCTGCGGCGCTGCGCGTGAATAAGTCACCGAGGCCGGTGGGCTATAGCCTTTGGTCCGCGCGGGTTGGGGTGGGGGTTTAGGGGCATCTGGTCATCGGAAATGGGTATAGTCTTTTCAAGGGTCCTCGTGTGCCCAGTGGCAGGCTACGGTCAGAGGCCTGCCCTAAAATGGCAAGAAATACCCAGCGGCGCAGCGCGTGAAATAGTCGCCGAGGCCGGTTGGCTATAGCCTTTGGTCCACGGGCCGGGGAGGGGTTTCGGGCTCTGCTGTCGAAATGGCATGCCTTTTCGAGGGTCCTCGTGTGCCCAGTGGGAGGCTACGGTCAGAGGCCTGCCCTAAAATGGCAAGAAATACCCAGCGGCGCAGCGCGTGAAATGCTTGCCGAGGCCGGTGGGCTATAGCCTTTTGTCCGCGGCGGTTAGGGAGAAAAGTTCTGGGGCTCTGGTCGTCGGAAATGGGTACAGTCTTTTCGAGGGTCCTCGTGTGCCCATTGGGAGACTACGGTCAGAAGCCTGCCCTAAAATGGCAAGAAATACCCAGCGGCGCAGCGCGTGAATTGGTCGCCGAGGCCGGTGGGCTATAGCCTTTGGTCCGCGGCGGTTGGGGGGAAACGTTCTGGGGCTCTGGGCGTCGGAAATGGGTACAGTCTTTTCGAGGGTCCTCGTGTGCCCAGTGGGAGACTACGGTCAGAAGCCTGTCCTAAAATGGCAAGAAATGTCCAGCGGCGCAGCGCGTGAAATAGTCGCCGAGGCCGGTGAGCTATAGCCTTTGGTCCACGGGGCCGGGAGGGGTTTCGGGGCCCGTTGCTCGGAAATGGCAGTCTTTCGAGGGTCCTCGTGGTGCCTGGGGAGGCTACGGTCGAGGCCTGCCCTAAATGGCAAGAAATACCCAGCGCGCAGCGCGAAATGCTTGCCGAGGCCGGTGGGCTATAGCCTTGTCCGCGCGGTCAGAGAAAAGTTCTGGGCTCGTCGCCGGAAATGGGTACAGCCTTTTCGAGGGTCCTCGCAGTTTACTGGGAGACTACGTCAGAAGCCTGCCCTAAAATGGCAAGAAATACCCAGCGCGCAGCGTGAATTGGTCGCCGAGGCCGGTGGGCTATAGCCTCGGTCCGCTGGGGCTGGGAGGGACGCTCGGGGCTCGGGCGCCGGAAATGGGTACAGCCTTTTCGAGGGTCCTCGTGCCTGGGAGGCTACGGTCAGAAGGCTTGCCCTAAATGGCAAGAAATGCCCAGCGCGAGCGCGTGAATTGGTCGCCGAGGCCGGTGGGCTATAGCCTTTGGTCCGCAGGGGTCGGGAGGACGCCTGCCTCGTCGGAAATGGCAGCTTTTTCGAGGTTCCTCGCGCCCTGGGAGGCTACGGTCAGAAGCCTGTCCTAAAATGGCAAGAAATGTCCAGCGGCGCAGCGCGTGAAATAGTCGCCGAGGCCGTGGGCTATAGCCTGGTCCACGGGCCGGGTAGGGGTTTCGGGGCTCGCTGTCGGAAATGGGTACCTTTTCGAGGGTCCTCGTTTGACCATTGGGAGGCTACGCCGAGGCCCGCCAGAAATGGCAAGAAATGCCCAGCGCAGCCCGCTGCGAAATAGTCACCGAGCCCGTGGCCAGCGCTTGGTCCGCTTAGCGGGGAGGGGTTTCGGGGCTCGCCGCCGAAATGCGTACAGCCTTTTCGAGGGTCCTCCTGTACCCAGTAGGAGGCTACGGTCAGAAGCCTGGCCTAAAATTTCAAGAAATGCCCAGCAGCGCAGCGCAGCGCGTGAAATAGTCACCGAGCCGGTGGGCTATAGCCTTTGGTCCGCGCGGGTTGGGGTGGGGGTTTAGGGGCATCTGGTCATCGGAAATGGGTATGCCTTTTCGGGAGGGTCCGTGGTGCCCATTTTGGAGGCTACGGTCGAGGCCTCGCCCTAAAATGGCAAGAAATGCCCAAAGGCGCAGCGCCGTGAAAAAGTCATCGAGGCCGGAGGGCTATAGCTTGGGGTGGGGGTTTAGGGGCATCTGGTCATCGGAAATGGGTACAGTCTTTTCGAGGGTCCTCGTGTGCCCATTGGGAGGCTACGGTCAGAGGCCTGCCCTAAAATGGCAAGAAATGCCCAGCGGCGCAGCGCGTGAAATAGTCACCGAGGCCGGTGGGCTATAGCCTTTGGTCCGCGCGGGTTGGGGTGGGGGTTTAGGGGGCTCTGGTCGTCGGAAATGGGTACAGTGTTTTCGAGGGTCCTCGTGTGCCCAGTGGGAGGCTACGGTCAGAGGCCTGCCCTAAAATGGCAAGAAATACCCAGCGGCGCAGCGCGTGAAATAGTCGCCGAGGCCGGTTGGCTATAGCCTTTGGTCCACGGGGCCGGGGAGGGGTTTCGGGCTCGTTGTCGGAAATGGGTACATGCCTTTTCGAGGGTCCTCGGTGCCCAAAGTGGGATGTTACGGCCGAGGCCTCGCCTAAATGGCAAGAAATACCCAGCAATGCTGAAGGAAATGCTTGCCGAGGGCGGTGGGCTATAACCTTTTGTCCGCGGCGGTTAGGGAGAAAAGTTCTGGGGCTCTGGTCTTCGGAAATGGGTAAAGTCTTTTCGAGGGTCCTGGTGTGCCCATTGGGAGACTACGGTCAGAAGCCTGCCCTAAAATGGCAAGAAATACCCAGCGGCGCAGCGCGTGAATTGGTCGCCGAGGCCGGTGGGCTATAGCCTTTGGTCCGCGGCGGTTGGGGGGAAACGTTCTGGGGCTCTGGGCGTCGGAAATGGGTACAGTCTTTTCGAGGGTCCTCGTGTGCCCAGTGGGAGACTACGGTCAGAAGCCTGTCCTAAAATGGCAAGAAATGTCCAGCGGCGCAGCGCGTGAAATAGTCGCCGAGGCCGGTGGGCTATAGCCTTTGGTCCACGGGGGTTGGGGAGGGGGTTTCGGGGGCTCTGGTTGTCGGAAATGGGTACAGTCTTTTCGAGGGTCCTCGTGTGCCCAGTGGGAGGCTACGGTCAGAGGCCTGCCCTAAAATGGCAAGAAATACCCAGCGGCGCAGCGCGTGAAATGCTTGCCGAGGCCGGTGGGCTATAGCCTTTTGTCCGCGGCGGTTGGGGAGAAAAGTTCTGGGGCTCTGGTCGTCGGAAATGGGTACAGTCTTTTCGAGGGTCCTCGTGTGCCCATTGGGAGACTATGGTCAGAAGCCTGCCCTAAAATGGCATGAAATACCCAGCGGCGCAGCGCGTGAATTGGTCGCCGAGGCCGGTGGGCTATAGCCTTTGGTCCGCGGGGGTTGGGGAGGGACGTTCTCGAGGGTCCTCGTGTGCCCAGTGGGAGGCTACGGTCAGAAGCCTGCCCTAAAATGGCAAGAAATGCCCAGCGGCGCAGCGCGTGAATTGGTCGCCGAGGCCGGTGGGCTATAGCCTTTGGTCCGCGGGGGTTGGGGAGGGACGTTCTGGGGCTCTGGTCGTCGGAAATGGGTACAGTCTTTTCGAGGTTCCTCGTGCGCCCAGTGGGAGGCTACGGTCAGAAGCCTGTCCTAAAATGGCAAGAAATGTCCAGCGGCGCAGCGCGTGAAATAGTCGCCGAGGCCGGTGGGCTATAGCCTTTGGTCCACGGGGGTTGGGTAGGGGGTTTCGGGGGCTCTGGTTGTCGGAAATGGGTACAGTCTTTTCGAGGGTCCTCGTGTGCCCAGTGGGAGGCTACGGTCATAGGCCTGCCCTAAAATGGCAAGAAATACCCAGCGGCGCAGCGCGTGAAATGCTTGCCGAGGCCGGTGCGCTATAGCCTTTGGTCCGCGGCGGTTGGGGAGAAACGTTCTGGGGCTCTGGTCGTCGGAAATGGGTACAGTCTTTTCGAGGTTCCTCGTGTGCCCAGTAGGAGGCTACGGTCAGAAGCCTGACCTAAAATTTCAAGAAATGCCCAGCAGCGCAGCGCGTGAATTGGTCGCCGAGGCCGGTGGGCTATAGCCTTTGGTCCGCGGGGGTTGGGGAGGGACGTTCTCGAGGGTCCTCGTGTGCCCAGTGGGAGGCTACGGTCAGAAGCCTGCCCTAAAATGGCAAGAAATGCCCAGCGGCGCAGCGCGTGAATTGGTCGCCGAGGCCGGTGGGCTATAGCCTTTGGTCCGCGGGGGTTGGGGAGGGACGTTCTGGGGCTCTGGTCGTCGGAAATGGGTACAGTCTTTTCGAGGTTCCTCGTGCGCCCATTGGGAGGCTACGGTCAGAAGCCTGTCCTAAAATCGCAAGAAATGTCCAGCGGCGCAGCGCGTGAAATAGTCGCCGAGGCCGGTGGGCTATTGCCTTTGGTCCGCGCGGGTTGGGGTGGGTGTTTAGGGGGCTCTGGTCATCGGAAATGGGTACAGTCTTTTCGAGGGTCCTCGTGTGCCCAGTGGGAGGCTACGGTCAGAAGCCTGCCCTAAAATGGCAAGATATGCCCAGCGGCGCATCGCGTGAAATAGTCGCCGAGGCCGGTGGTCTATAGCCTTTGGTCCGTGGGGGTGGGGGAGGTGGTTTCGGGGGCTCTGGTCGTTAGAAATGGGTACAGCCATTTCGAGGGTCCTCGTGTGCCCAGTGGGAGGCTACGGTCAGAAGCCTGACCTAAAATTGCAAGAAATGCCCAGCAGCGCAGCGAGTGAAATAGTCACCGAGGCCGGTGGGCTATAGCCTTTGTTCCGCGCGGGTTGGGTTGGGGGTTTAGGGGGCTCTGGTCGTCGGAAATTGGTACAGTGTTTTCGAGGGTCATCGTGTGCCCAGTGGGAGGCTACGGTCAGAGGCCTGCCCTAAAATGGCAAGAAATACCCAGCGGCGCAGCGCGTGAAATTGTCGCCGAGTCCGGTGGGCTATATCCTTTGGTCCGCGGCGGTTGGGGAGAAACGTTCTGGGGCTCTGGGCGTCGGAAATGGGTACAGTCTTTTCGAGGGTCCTCGTGTACCCAGTGGGAGGCTACGGTCAGAAGCCTGCCCTAAAATGGCAAGAAATGCCCAGCGGCGCAGCGCGTGAATTGGTCGCCGAGGCCGGTGGGATATAGCCTTTGGTCCGCGGGGGTTGGGGATGGACGTTCTGGGGCTCTGGGCGTCGGAAATGGGAACAGTGTTTTCGAGGGTCCTCGTGTGCCAAGTGGGAGACTACGGTCAGAAGCATGTCCTAAAATGGCAAGAAATGCACAGCGGCGCAGCGCGTGAAATAGTCGCCGAGGCCGGTGGGCTATAGCCTTTGGTCCACGGGGGTTGGGGAGGGGGTTTCGGGGGGTCTGGTTGTCGGAAATGGGTACAGTCTTTTCGAGGGTCCTCGTGTGCCCATTGGGAGGCTACGGTCAGAGGCCTGCCCTAAAATGTCAAGAAATGCCCAGCGGCGCATCGCGTGAAATAATTGCCGAGGCCGGTGGTCTATAGCCTTTGGTCCGCGGGGGTTGGGGAGGGGGTTCGGGGGGCTCTGGTCATCGGAAATGGGTACAGTGTTTTCGAGGGTCCTCGTGTGCCCAGTGGGAGGCTACGGTCAGAGGCCTGCCCTAAAATGGTAAAAAATACCCAGCGGCGCAGCGCGTGAAATGCTTGCCGAGGCCGGTGGGCTATAGCCTTTGGTCCGCGGCGGTTGGGGAGAAACGTTCTGGGGCTCTGGTCGTCGGAAATGGGTACAGTCTTTTCGAGGTTCCTCGTGTGCCCAGTGGGAGGCTACGGTCAGAAGCCTGCCCTAAAATGGCAAGAAATGCCCAGCGGCGCAGCGCGTGAAATAGTCGCTGAGGCCGGAGGGCTATAGCCTTTGGTCCGCGCGGGTTGGGGGGGGGGTTCGGGGGGCTCTGGTCATCGGAAATGGGTACAGTCTTTTCGAGGGTCCTCGTGTGCCCAGTGGGAGGCTACGGTCAGAGGCCTGCCCTAAAATGTCAAGAAATGCCCAGCGGCGCAGCGCGTGAAATAGTCACCGAGCCCGGTGGGCTATAGCCTTTGGTCCATGGTGTTGGGGGAGGGGATTTCGGGGGCTCTGGTCGTCAGAAATGGGTACAGCCTTTTCGAGGGTCCTCGTGTGCCCAGTGGGAGGCTACGGTCAGAAGCCTGACCTAAAATTGCAAGAAATGCCCAGCAGCGCAGCGCGAGAAATAGTCACCGAGGCTGGTGGGCTATAGCCTTTGGTCCACGCGGGTTGGGGTGGGGGTTTAGGGGCCTCCGGTCGTCGGAAATGGGTACAGTCTTTTCGAGGGTCCTCGTGTGCCCAGTGGGAGGCTACGGTCAGAAGCCTGCCCTAAAATGGCAAGAAATGCCCAGCGGCGCAGCGCGTGAAATAGTCACCGAGGCCGGTGGGCTATAGCCTTTGGTCCGCGCGGGTTGGGGTGGGGGTTTAGGGGGCTCTGGTCATCGAAAATGGGTACAGTCTTTTCGAGGGTCCTCGTGTGCCCATTGGGAGGCTACGGTCAGAGGCCTGCCCTAAAATGGCAAGAAATGCCCAGCGGCGCAGCGCGTGAAATAGTCACCGAGGCCGGTGGGCTATAGCCTTTGGTCCGCGGGGGTTGGGGAGGGGGGTCGTCGGAAATGGGTACAGTGTTTTCGAGGGTCCTCGTGTGCCCAGTGGGAGGCTACGGTCAGAGGCCTGCCCTAAAATGGCAAGAAATACCCAGCGGCGCAGCGCGTGAAATGGTCGCCGAGGCCGGTGGGCTATATCCTTTGGTCCGCGGCGGTTGGGGAGAAACGTTCTGGGGCTCTGGGCGTCGGAAATGGGTACAGTCTTTTCGAGGGTCCTCGTGTGCCCAGTGGGAGACTCCTGTCAGAAGCCTGCCCTAAAATGGCAAGAAATGCCCATCGGCGCAGTGCGTGAATTGGTCGCCGAGGCCGGTGGGATATAGCCTTTGGTCCGCGGGGGTTGGGGATGGACTTTCTGGGGCTCTGGGCGTCGGAAATGGGTACAGTGTTTTCGAGGGTCCTCGTGTGCCCAGTGGGAGACTACGGTCAGAAGCATGTCCTAAAATGGCAAGAAATGCACAGCGGCGCAGCGCGTGAAATAGTCGCCGAGGCCGGTGGGCTATAGCCTTTGGTCCACGGGGGTTGGGGAGGGGGTTTCGGGGGGTCTGGTTGTCGGAAATGGGTACAGTCTTTTCGAGGGTCCTCGTGTGCCCAGTGGGAGGCTACGGTCAGAGGCCTGCCCTAAAATGGTAAAAAATACCCAGCGGCGCAGCGCGTGAAATGCTTGCCGAGGCCGGTGGGCTATAGCCTTTGGTCCGCGGCGGTTGGGGAGAAATGTTCTGGGGCTCTGGTCGTCGGAAATGGGTACAGTCTTTTCGAGGTTCCTCGTGTGCCCAATGGGAGGCTACGGTCAGAAGCCTGCCCTAAAATGGCAAGATATGCCCAGCGGCGCATCGCGTGAAATAGTCGCCGAGGCCGGTGGGCTATAGCCTTTGGTCCGCGGGGGTTGGGGTGGGGGTTTTGGGGGCTCTGGTCGTCGGAAATGGGTACAGTCTTTTCGAGGGTCCTCGTGTGCCCAGTGGGAGGCTACGGTCAGAGGCCTGCCCTAAAATGTCAAGAAATGCCCAGCGGCGCAGCGCGTGAAATAGTCACCGAGGCCGGTGGGCTATAGCCTTTGGTCCGTGGTGGTGGGGGAGGGGATTTCGGGGGTTCTGGTCGTCAGAAATGGGTACAGCCTTTTCGAGGGTCCTCGTGTGCCCAGTGGGAGGCTACGGTCAGAAGCCTGACCTAAAATTGCAAGAAATGCCCAGCAGCGCAGCGCGAGAAATAGTCACCGAGGCTGGTGGGCTATAGCCTTTGGTCCACGCGGGTTGGGGTGGGGGTTTAGGGGCCTCCGGTCGTCGGAAATGGGTACAGTGTTTTCGAGGGTCCTCGTGCCCGGGGAGGCTACGGTCAGAGGCCTGCCCTAAAATGGCAAGAAATACCCAGCGGCGCAGCGCGTGAAATGGTCGCCGAGGCCGGTGGGCTATATCGTTTGGTCCGCGGCGGTTGGGGAGAAACGTTCTGGGGCTCTGGGCGTCGGAAATGGGTACAGTCTTTTCGAGGGTCCTAGTGTGCCCAGTGGGAGGCTACGGTCAGAAGCCTGCCCTAAAATGGCAAGATATGCCCAGCGGCGCATCGCGTGAAATAGTCGCCGAGGCCGGTGGTCTATAGCCTTTGGTCCGCGGGGGTTGGGGAGGGGGTTCGGGGGGCTCTGGTCATCGGAAATGGGTAAAGTCTTTTCGAGGGTCCTCGTGTGCCCATTGGGAGGCTACGGTCATAGGCCTGCCCTAAAATGTCAAGAAATGCCCAGCGGCGCAGCGCGTGAAATAGTCACCGAGGCCGGTGGGCTATAGCCTTTGGTCCGCGCGGGTTGGGGTGGGGGTTTAGGGGGCTCTGGTCGTCGGAAATGGGTACAGTGTTTTCGAGGGTCCTCGTGTGCCCAGTGGGAGGCTACGGTCAGAGGCCTGCCCTAAAATGGCAAGAAATACCCAGCGGCGCAGCGCGTGAAATGGTCGCCGAGGCCGGTGGGCTATATCGTTTGGTCCGCGGCGGTTGGGGAGAAACGGTCTGGGGCTCTGGCCGTCGGAAATGGGTACAGTCTTTTCGAGGGTCCTCGTGTGCCCAGTGGGAGGCTACGGTCAGAGGCCTGCCCTAAAATGGCAAGAAATACCCAGCGGCGCAGCGCGTGAAATGGTCGCCGAGGCCGGTGGGCTATATCCTTTGGTCCGCGGCGGTTGGGGAGAAACGTTCTGGGGCTCTGGGCGTCGGAAATGGGTACAGTCTTTTCGAGGGTCCTCGTGTGCCCAGTGGGAGGCTACGGTCAGAAGCCTGCCCTAAAATGGCAAGAAATGCCCAGCGGCGCAGCGCGTGAATTGGTCGCCGAGGCCGGTGGGATATAGCCTTTGGTCCGCGGGGGTTGGGGATGGACGTTCTGGGGCTCTGGGCGTCGGAAATGGGTACAGTGTTTTCGAGGGTCCTCGTGTGCCCAGTGGGAGACTACGGTCAGAAGCATGTCCTAAAATGGCAAGAAATGCCCAGCGGCGCAGCGCGTGAAATAGTCGCCGAGGCCGGTGGGCTATAGCCTTTGGTCCACGGGGGGTGGGGAGGGGGTTTCGGGGGCTCTGGTCGTCGGAAATGGGTACAGTCTTTTCGAGGGTCCTCGTGTGCCCAGTGGGAGGCTACGGTCAGAGGCCTGCCCTAAAATGGTAAAAAATACCCAGCGGCGCAGCGCGTGAAATGCTTGCCGAGGCCGGTGGGCTATAGCCTTTGGTCCGCGGCGGTTGGGGAGAAATGTTCTGGGGCTCTGGTCGTCGGAAATGGGTACAGTCTTTTCGAGGTTCCTCGTGTGCCCAATGGGAGGCTACGGTCAGAAGCCTGCCCTAAAATGGCAAGATATGCCCAGCGGCGCAGCGCGTGAAATAGTCGCCGAGGCCGGTGGGCTATAGCCTTTGGTCCGCGGGGGTTGGGGTGGGGGTTTAGGGGGCTCTGGTCGTCGGAAATGGGTACAGTCTTTTCGAGGGTCCTCGTGTGCCCAGTGGGAGGCTACGGTCAGAAGCCTGCCCTAAAATGGCAAGATATGCCCAGCGGCGTATCCCGTGAAATAGTCGCCGAGGCCGGTGGTCTATAGCGTTTGGTCCGCGGGGGTTGGGGGGTTCTTGTCATCGGAAATGGGTACAGTCTTTTCGAGTGTCCTCATGTGCCCAGTGGGAGGCTACCGTCAGAGGCCTGCCCTAAAATGGCAAGAAATGCCCAGCGGCGCGGTGAAATAGTCACCGAGCCCGCGTGGCTATAGCCTTTGGTCCGGTGGTGGGAGGGATTTCGTGGTTCTCGCCGAAATGGGTACAGCCTTTTCGAGGGTCCTCGTGTGCCCAGTGGGAGGCTACGGTCAGAAGCCTGCCCTAAAATGGCAAGAAATGCCCAGCGGCGCAGCGCGTGAAATAGTCACCGAGGCCGGTGGGCTATAGCCTTTGGTCCGCGCGGGTTGGGGTGGGGGTTTAGGGGGTTCTGGTCGTCGGAAATGGGTACAGTGTTTTCGAGGGTCCTCGTGTGCCCAGTGGGAGGCTACGGTCAGAGGCCTGCCCTAAAATGGCAAGAAATACCCAGCGGCGCAGCGCGTGAAATGGTCGCCGAGGCCGGTGGGCTATATCGTTTGGTCCGCGGCGGTTGGGGAGAAACGGTCTGGGGCTCTGGGCGTCGGAAATGGGTACAGTCTTTTCGAGGGTCCTCGTGTGCCCAGTGGGAGGCTACGGTCAGAAGCCTGCCCTAAAATGGCAAGACATGCCCAGCGGCGCAGCGCGTGAAATAGTCGCCGAGGCCGGTGGGCTATAGCCTTTGGTCCGCGGGGGTTGGGGAGGGGGGTTCGGGGGCTCTGGTCATCGGAAATGGGTAAAGTCTTTTCGAGGGTCCTCGTGTGCCCATTGGGAGGCTACGGTCAGAGGCCTGCCCTAAAATGTCAAGAAATGCCCAGCGGCGCAGTGCGTGAAATAGTCACCGAGCCCGGTGGGCTATAGCCTTTGGTCCGTGGGGGTGGGGGAGGGGATTTCGGGGGCTCTGGTCGTCAGAAATGGGTACAGCCTTTTCAAGGGTCCTCGTGTGCCCAGTGGGAGGCTACGGTCAGAAGCCTGTCCTAAAATGTCAAGAAATGCCCAGCGGCGCATCGCGTGAAATAATTGCCGAGGCCGGTGGTCTATAGCCTTTGGTCCGCGGGGGTTGGGGAGGGGGTTCGGGGGGCTCTGGTCATCGGAAATGGGTACAGTCTTTTCGAGGGTCCTCGTGTGCCCATTGGGAGGCTACGGTCAGAGGCCTGCCCTAAAATGTCAAGAAATGCTCAGCGGCGCAGCGCGTGAAATAGTCACCTAGGCCGGTGGGCTGTAGCCTTTGGTCCGCGCGGGTTGGGGTGGGGGTTTAGGGGGCTCTGGTCATCGAAAATGGGTACAGTCTTTTCGAGGGTCCTCGTGTGCCCATTGGGAGGCTACGGTCAGAGGCCTGCCCTAAAATGGCAAGAAATGCCCAGCGGCGCAGCGCGTGAAATAGTCACCGAGGCCGGTGGGCTATAGCCTTTGGTCCGCGCGGGTTGGGTTGGGGGTTTAGGGGGCTCTGGTCGTCGGAAATGGGTACAGTGTTTTCGAGGGTCCTCGTGTGCCCAGTGGGAGGCTACGGTCAGAGGCCTGCCCTAAAATGGCAAGAAATACCCAGCGGCGCAGCGCGTGAAATGGTCGCCGAGGCCGGTGGGCTATATCCTTTGGTCCGCGGCGGTTGGGGAGAAACGTTCTGGGGCTCTGGGCATCGGAAATGGGTACAGTCTTTTCGAGGGTCCTCGTGTGCCCAGTGGGAGACTACGGTCAGAAGCCTGCCCTAAAATGGCAAGAAATGCCCATCGGCGCAGCGCGTGAATTGGTCGCCGAGGCCGGTGGGATATAGCCTTTGGTCCGCGGGGGTTGGGGATGGACGTTCTGGGGCTCTGGGCGTCGGAAATGGGAACAGTGTTTTCGAGGGTCCTCGTGTGCCAAGTGGGAGACTACGGTCAGAAGCATGTCCTAAAATGGCAAGAAATGCACAGCGGCGCAGCGCGTGAAATAGTCGCCGAGGCCGGTGGGCTATAGCCTTTGGTCCACGGGCCGGGGAGGGGTTTCGGGGTCTTGTCGGAAATGGGTACAGTCTTTCGAGGGTCCTCGGTGCCCGGGGAGGCTACGGTCGAGGCCTGCCCTAAAATGGTAAAAATACCCAGCGCGCGCAGCTGCGGAAATGCTTTCCGAGGCCGGTGGGCTATAGCCTTTGGTCCGCGGCGGTTGGGGAGAAATGTTCTGGGGCTCTGGTCGTCGGAAATGGGTACAGTCTTTTCGAGGTTCCTCGTGTGCCCAATGGGAGGCTACGGTCAGAAGCCTGCCCTAAAATGGCAAGATATGCCCAGCGGCGCATCGCGTGAAATAGTCGCTGAGGCCGGCGGGCTATAGCCTTTGGTCCGCGCGGGTTGGGGTGGGGGTTTAGGGGGCTCTGGTCGTCGGAAATGGGTACAGTCTTTTCGAGGGTCCTCGTGTGCCCAGTGGGAGGCTACGGTCAGAAGCCTGCCCTAAAATGGCAAGAAATGCCCAGCGGCGCATCGCGTGAAATAGTCGCCGAGGCCGGTGGTCTATAGCCTTTGGTCCGCGGGGGTTGGGGAGGGGGTTCGGGGGGCTCTGGTCATCGGAAATGGGTACAGTCTTTTCGAGGGTCCTCGTGTGCCCATTGGGAGGCTACGGTCAGAGGCCTGCCCTAAAATGTCAAGAAATGCCCAGCGGCGCAGCGCGTGAAATAGTCACCGAGCCCGGTGGGCTATAGCCTTTGGTCCGTGGTGGTGGGGGAGGGGATTTCGGGGGTTCTGGTCGTCAGAAATGGGTACAGCCTTTTCGAGGGTCCTCGTGTGCCCAGTGGGAGGCTACGGTCAGAAGCCTGACCTAAAATTGCAAGAAATGCCCAGCAGCGCAGCGCGAGAAATAGTCACCGAGGCTGGTGGGCTATAGCCTTTGGTCCACGCGGGTTGGGGTGGGGGTTTAGGGGCCTCCGGTCGTCGGAAATGGGTACAGTGTTTTCGAGGGTCCTCGTGTGCCCAGTGGGAGGCTACGGTCAGAGGCCTGCCCTAAAATGGCAAGAAATACCCAGCGGCGCAGCGCGTGAAATGGTCGCCGAGGCCGGTGGGCTATATCGTTTGGTCCGCGGCGGTTGGGGAGAAACGTTCTGGGGCTCTGGGCGTCGGAAATGGGTACAGTCTTTTCGAGGGTCCTCGTGTGCCCAGTGGGAGGCTACGGTCAGAAGCCTGCCCTAAAATGGCAAGATATGCCCAGCGGCGCATCGCGTGAAATAGTCGCCGAGGCCGGTGGTCTATAGCCTTTGGTCCGCGGGGGTTGGGGAGGGGGTTCGGGGGGCTCTGGTCATCGGAAATGGGTAAAGTCTTTTCGAGGGTCCTCGTGTGCCCATTGGGAGGCTACGGTCAGAGGCCTGCCCTAAAATGTCAAAAAATGCCCAGCGGCGCAGCGCGTGAAATAGTCACCGAGCCCGGTGCGCTATATCCTTTGGTCCGTGGGGGTGGGGGAGGGGATTTCGGGGGCTCTGGTCGTCAGAAATGGGTACAGCCTTTTCAAGGGTCCTCGTGTGCCCAGTGGGAGGCTACGGTCAGAAGCCTGACCTAAAATTGCAAGAAATGCCCAGCAGCGCAGCGCGTGAAATAGTCACCGAGGCTGGTGGGCTATAGCCTTTGGTCCGCGGGCTGGGTGGGGTTTAGGGCCCGGTCGCCGGAAATGGGTACAGTGTTTTCGAGGGTCCTCGTGTGCTGGGAGGCTACGGTCTGTGGCCTGCCCTAAAATGGCAATAAATACCCCGCGCAGCTAGGAAATGGTCGCCGAGGCCGGTGGGCTATATCCTTTGGTCCGCGGCGGTTGGGGAGAAACGTTCTGGGGCTCTGGGCGTCGGAAATGGGTACAGTCATTTCGAGGGTCCTCGTGTGCCCAGTGGGAGGCTACGGTCAGAAGCCTGCCCTAAAATGGCAAGAAATGTCCAGCGGCGCAGCGCGTGAAATAGTCGCCGAGGCCGGTGGGCTATAGCCTTTGGTCCACGGGGGTTGGGGAGGGGGTTTCGGTGGTTCTGGTTGTCGGAAATGGGTACAGTCTTTTCGAGGGGCCTCGTGTGCCCAGTGGGAGGCTACGGTCAGAGGCCTGCCCTAAAATGGTAAAAAATACCCAGCGGCGCAGCGCGTGAAATGCTTGCCGAGGCCGGTGGGCTATAGCCTTTGGTCCGCGGCGGTTGGGGAGAAATGTTCTGGGGCTCTGGTCGTCGGAAATGGGTACAGTCTTTTCGAGGTTCCTCGTGTGCCCAATGGGAGGCTACGGTCAGAAGCCTGCCCTAAAATGGCAAGATATGCCCAGCGGCGCATCGCGTGAAATAGTCGCTGAGGCCGGCGGGCTATAGCCTTTGGTCCGCGCGGGTTGGGGTGGGGGTTTAGGGGGCTCTGGTCGTCGGAAATGGGTACAGTCTTTTCGAGGGTCCTCGTGTGCCCAGTGGGAGGCTACGGTCAGAAGCCTGCCCTAAAATGGCAAGAAATGCCCAGCGGCGCATCGCGTGAAATAGTCGCCGAGGCCGGTGGTCTATAGCCTTTGGTCCGCGGGGGTTGGGGAGGGGCGTTCGGTGCTCTGGGCGTCGGAAATGGGTACAGTCTTTTCGAGGGTCCTCGTGTGCCCATTGGGAGGCTACGGTCAGAGGCCTGCCCTAAAATGTCAAGAAATGCCCAGCGGCGCATCGCGTGAAATAGTCGCCGAGGCCGGTGGTGTATAGCCTTTGGTCCGTGGTGGTGGGGGAGGGGATTTCGGGGGTTCTGGTCGTCGGAAATAGGTACAGTCTTTTCGAGGGTCCTCGTGTGACCAGTGGGAGGCTACGGTCAGAAGCCTGACCTAAAATTGCAAGAAATGCGCAGCAGCGCAGCGCGTGAAATAGTCACCGAGGCCGGTGGGCCATAGCCTTTGGTCCGCGCGGGTTGGGGTGGGGGTTTAGGGGGCTCTGGTCGTCGGAAATGGGTACAGTCTTTTCGAGGGTCCTCGTGTGCCCAGTGGGAGGCTACGGTCAGAGGCCTGCCCTAAAATGGCAAGAAGCGCGCCAAGGTGAAATGGTCGCCGAGGCCGGTGGGCTATAGCCTTTGGTCCGCGGGGGTTGGGGAGGGACGTTCTGGGACTCTGGGGGTTGGAAATGGGTACAGTCTTTTCGAGGGTCCTCGTGTGCCCAGTGGGAGGCTACGGTCAGAAGCCTGTCCTAAAATGGCAAGAAATGCCCAGCGGCGCATCGCGTGAAATAGTCGCCGAGGCCGGTGGTCTATAGCCTTTGGTCCGCGGGGGTTGGGGAGAAAAGTTCTGGGGCTCTGGGCGTCAGAAATAGGTACAGTCTTTTCGAGGGTCCTCGTGTGACCAGTGGGAGGCTACGGTCAGAAGCCTGCCCTAAAATGGCAAGAAATGCCCAGCGGCGCAGCGCGTGAAATAGTCACCGAGGCCGGTGGGCTATAGCCTTTGGTCCGCGGGGGTTGGGGAGGGGGTTTAGGGGGTTCTGGTCGTCGGAAATGGGTACAGTCTTTTCGAGGGTCCTCGTGTGCCCAGTGGGAGGCTACGGTCAGAGGCCTGCCCTAAAATGGCAAGAAATGCCCAGCGGCGCAGCGCGTGAAATGGTCGCCGAGGCCGGTGGGCTATAGCCTTTGGTCCGCGGGGGTTGGGGAGGGACGTTCTGGGACTCTGGGGGTTGGAAATGGGTACAGTCTTTTCGAGGGTCCTCGTGTGCCCAGTGGGAGGCTACGGTCAGAAGCCTGCCCTAAAATGGCAAGAAATGCCCAGCAGCGCATCGCGTGAAATAGTCCCCGAGGCCGGTGGTCTATAGCCTTTGGTCCGCGGGGGTTGGGGAGGGGGTTCGGGGGTTCTGGTCGTCGGAAATGGGTGTAGTCTTTTCGAGTGTCCTCGTGTGCCCAGTGGGAGGCTACGGTCAGAGTCCTGCCCTAAAATGGCAAGAAATGCCCAGCGGCGCAGCGCGTGAAATGTTCGCCGAGGCCGGTGGGCTATAGCCTTTGGTCCGCGGCAGTTGGGGAGGGACGTTCTGGGGTTCTGGGCATCAGAAATGGGTACAGTCATTTCGAGGGTCCTCGTGTGCCCAGTGGGAGGCTACGGTCAGAAGCCTGCCCTAAAATTGCAAGAAATGCCCAGCGGCGCATCGCGTGAAATAGTCGCCGAGGCCGGTGGTCTATAGCCTTTGGTCCGCGGGGGTTGGGGAGGGGCTTCGGGGGTTCTGGTCGTCGGAAATGGGTGCAGTCTTTTTGAGTGTCCTCGTGTTCCCAGTGGGAGGCTACGGTCAGAGTCCTGCCCTAAAATGGCAAGAAATGCCCAGCGGCGCAGCGCGTGAAATCGTCGCCGAGGCCGGTGGGCTATAGCCTTTGGTCCGCGGCGGTTGGGGAGAAACGTTATGGGGCTCTGGGCGTCGGAAATGGGTACAGTCTTTTCGAGGGTCCTCGTGTCCCCAGTGGGAGGCTACGGTCAGAAGCCTGTCCTAAAATGGCAAGAAATGTCCAGCGGCGCAGTGCGTTAAATAGTCGCCGAGGCCGGTGGGCTATAGCCTTTGGTCCACGGGGGTTGGGGAGGGGGTTTTCGGGGCTCTGGTCGTCGGAAATGGGTACAGTATTTACGAGGGTTCTCGTGTGCCCAGTGGGAGGCTGCGGTCAGAAGCCTGTCCTAAAATGGCATGAAATGTCCAGCGGCGCAGCGCGTGAAATAGTTGCCGAGGCCGGTGGGCTATAGCCTTTGGTCCGCGGGGGGTTGGGGAGGGACGTTCTGGGGCTCTGGGCGTCGGAAATGGTTACAGTCTTTTTGAGGGTCCTCGTGTGACCAGTGGGAGCCTACGGTCAGAAGCCTGCCCTAAAATGGCAAGATATGCCCAGCGGCGCATCGCGTGAAATAGTCGCCGAGGCCGGTGGTCTATAGCATTTGGTCCGCGGCGGTTGGGGAGAAAAGTTCTGGGGCTCTGGGCGTCGGAAATAGGTACAGTCTTTTCGAGGGTCCTCGTGTGACCAGTGGGAGGCTACGGTCAGAAGCCTGACCTAAAATTGCAAGAAATACGCAGCAGCGCAGCGCGTGAAATAGTCACCGAGGCCGGTGGGCTATAGCCTTTGGTCCGCGCGGGTTGGGGTGGGGGTTTAGGGGGCTCTGGTCGTCGGAAATGGGTACAGTCTTTTCGAGGGTCCTCGTGTGCCCAGTGGGAGGCTACGGTCAGAGGCCTGCCCTAAAATGGCAAGAAATGCCATGCGGCGTAGCGCGTGAAATGGTCGCCGAGGCCGGTGGGCTATAGCCTTTGGTCCGCGGGGGTTGAGGGGGGACGTTCTGGGGCTCTGGGCGTTGGAAATGGGTAAAGTCTTTTCGAGGGTCCTCGTGTGCCCAGTCGGAGGCTACGGTCAGAAGCCTGCCCTGAAATGGCAAGATATGCCCAGCGGCGCATCGCGTCAAATAGTCACCGAGGCCGGTGGTCTATAGCCTTTGGTCCGCGGGGGTTGGGGAGGGGGTTCGGGGTCTCTGGGCGTCGGAAATGGGTACAGTCTTTACGAGTGTCCTCGTGTGCCCAGTGGGAGGCTACGGTCAGAGGCCTGCCCTAAAATGGCAAGAAATGCCCAGCGCCGCAACGCGTGAAATGGTCGCCGAGGCCGGTGGGCTATAGCCTTTGGTCCGCGGCGGTTGGGGAGAAACGTTCTGGGGCTTTGGGCGTCGGAAATGGGTACAGTCTTTTCGAGGGTCCTCGTGTGCCCAGTGGGAGGCTACGGTCAGAAGCCTGTCCTAAAATGGCAGGAAATGTCCAGCGGCGCAGCGCGTTAAATAGTCGCCGAGGCCGGTGGGCTATAGCCTTTGGTCCCCGGGGGTGGGGGTGGGGTTTTCGGGGGCTATGGTTGTCAGAAATGGGTACAGTCTTTTCGAGGGTCCTCGCGTGCCCAGTGGGAGGCTACGGTCAGAGGCCTGCCCTAAAATGGCAAGAAATACCCAGCGGCACAACGCGTGAAATGGTCGGCGAGGCCGGTGGGCTATAGCCTTTGGTCCGCGGGGGTTGGGGAAGGACGTTCTAGGCCTCTGGGCGTCGGAAATGGGTACAGTCAATTCGAGGGTCCTCGTGTGCCCAGTGGGATGCTACGGTCAGAAGCCTGCCCTAAAATGGCAAGATATGCCCAGCGGCGCATCGCCTGAAATAGTCGCCGAGGCCGGTGGTCTATAGCCTTTGGTCCGCGGGGGTTGGGGAGGTGGTTCAGGGGTTCTGGTCGTCGGAAATGGGTACAATCTTTTCGAGTGTCCTCGTGTGCCCAGTGGGAGGATACGGTCAGAGGCCTGCCCTAAAATGGCAAGAAATGCCCAGCGGCGCAGCGCGTGAAATGGTCGCCGAGGCCGGTGGGCTATAGCATTTGGTCCGCGGCGGTTGGGGAGAAACGCCTGGGCTCGCTGGAAATGGGTACAGTCTTTTCGAGGGTCCTAGTGTGCCCAGTGGGAGGCTACGGTCAGAAGCCTGTCCTAAAATGGCAAGAAATGCCCAGCGGCGCAGCGCGTTAAATAGTCGCCGAGGCCGGTGGGCTATAGCCTTTGGTCCGTGGGGGTGGGGGAGGGGGTTTCGGGGGCTCTGGTCGTCAGAAATGGGTACATCCTTTTCGAGGGTCCTCGTGTGCCCAGTGGGAGGCTACGGTCAGAAGCCTGACCTAAAATTGAAAGAAATGCCCAGCAGCGCAGCGCGTGAAATAGTCACCGAGGCCGGTTGGCTATAGCCTTTGTTCCGCGCGGGTTGGGGTGGGGGTTTAGGGGGATTTGGTCGTCGGAAATGGGTACAGTCTTTTCGAGGGTCCTCGTGTGCCCAGTGGGAGGCTACGGTCAGAGGCCTGCCCTAAAATGGCAAGAAATGCCCAGCATCGCAGTGCGTGAAATGGTCGCCGAGGCCGGTGGGCTATAGCTTTTGGTCCGCGGGGGTTGGGGAGGGACGTTTTGGTGCTCTGGGCGTCGGAAATGGGTACAGTCTTTTCGATGGTCCTCGTGTGCCCAGTGGGAGGCTACGGTCAAAAGCCTGCCCTAAAATGGCAAGAAATGCCCAGCGGCGCAGCGCGCGAAATAGTTACCGAGGCCGGTGGGCTATAGCCTTTGGTCCGCGCGGGTTGGGGTGGGGGTTTAGGGGGCTCTGGTCATCGGAAATGGGTACAGTCTTTTCGAGGGTCCTCGTGTGCCAATTGGGAGGCTACGGTCAGAGGCCTGCCCTAAAATGGCAAGAAATGCCCAGCGGCGCAGCGCGTGAAATAGTCACCGAGGCCGGTGGGCTATAGCCTTTGTTCCGCGGGGGTTGGGGTGGGGGTTTAGGGGGCTTTGGTCGTCGGAAATGGGTACAGTCTTTTCGAGGGTCCTCGTGTGCCCAGTGGGAGGCTACGGTCAGAGGCCTGCCCTAAAATGGCAAGAAATATCCAGCGGCGCAGCGCGTGAAATGGTCGCCGAGGCCGGTGGGCTATATCGTTTGGTCCGCGGCGGTTGGGGAGAAACGGTCTGGGGCTCTGGGCGTCGGAAATGGGTACAGTCTTTTCGAGGGTCCTAGTGTGCCCAGTGCGAGGCTACGGTCAGAAGCCTGCCCTAAAATGGCAAGAAATGCCCAGCGGCGCAGCGCGTGAAATAGTTACCGAGGCCAGTGGGCTATAGCCTTTGGTCCGCGCGGGTTGGGGTGGGGGTTCAGGGGGCTCTGGTCATCGGAAATGGGTACAGTCTTTTCGAGGGTCCTCATGTGCCAATTGGGAGGCTACGGTCAGAGGCCTGCCCTAAAATGGCAAGAAATGCCCAGCGGCGCAGCGCATGAAATAGTCACCGAGGCCGGTGGGCTATAGCCTTTGTTCCGCGGGGGTTGGGGTGGGGGTTTAGGGGGCTCTGGTCGTCGGAAATGGGTACAGTCTTTTCGAGGGTCCTCGTGTACCCAGTGGGAGGCTACGGTCAGAAGCCTGCCCTAAAATGGCAAGAAATGCCCAGCGGCGCAGCGCGTGAAATAGTCACCGAGGCCGGTGGGCTATAGCCTTTGGTCCGTGCGGGTTGGGGTGGGGGTTTAGGGGGTTCTGGTCGTCGGAAATGGGTATAGTGTTTTCGAGGGTCCTCGTGTGCCCAGTGGGAGGCTACAGTCAGAGGCCTGCCCGAAAATGGCAAGAAATACCCAGCGGCGCAGCGCGTGAAATGGTCGCCGAGGCCGGTGGGCTATATCTTTTGGTCCGCGGCGGTTGGGGAGAAACGTTCTAGGGCTCTGGGCGTCGGAAATGGGTACAGTCTTTTCGAGGGTCCTAGTGTGCCCAGTGGGAGGCTACGGTCAGAAGCCTGCCCTAAAATGGCAAGAAATGCCCAGCGGCGCAGCGCGTGAAATAGTCACCGAGGCCGGTGGGCTATAGCCTTTGTTCCGCGCGGGTTGGGGTTGGGGTGGGGGTTTAGGGTGCTTTGGTCGTCGGAAATGGGTACAGTCTTTTCGAGGGTCCTCGTGTGCCCAGTGGGAGGCTACGGTCAGAAGCCTGACCTAAAATTTCAAGAAATGCCCAGCAGCGCAGCGCGTGAAATAGTCACCGAGGCCGGTGGGCTATAGCATTTGTTCCGCGCAGGTTGGGGTGGGGGTTTAGGGGGCTTTGCTCGTCGGAAATGGGTACAGTCTTTTCGAGGGTCCTCGTGTGCCCAGTGGGAGGCTACGGTCAGAGGCCTGCCCTAAAATGGCAAGAAATGCCCAGCAGCGCAGCGCGTGAAATGGTCGCCGAGGCCGGTGGGCTATAGCCTTTGGTCCGCGGGGGTTGGGGAGGGTCGTTTTGGGGCTCTGGGCATCGGAAATGGGTACAGTCTTTTCGAGGGTCCTCGTGTGCCCATTGGGCAGCTACGGTCAGAGGCCTGTCCTAGAATGGCAAGAAATGCCCAGCGGCGCAGCGCGTGAAATAGTCACCGAGGCCGGTGGGCTATAGCCTTTGGTCCGTGCGGGTTGGGGTGGGGGTTTAGGGGGCTCTGGTCGTCGGAAAAGGGTACAGTGTCTTCGAGGGTCCTCGTGTGCCCAGTGGGAGGCTACGGTCAGAGGCCTGCCCTAAAATGGCAAGAAATACCCAGCGGCGCAGCGCGTGAAATCGTCGCCGAGGCCGGTGGGCTATATCCTTTGGTCCGCGGCGGTTGGGGAGAAACGTTCTGGGGCTCTGGGCGTCGGAAATGGGTACAGTCTTTTCGGGGGTTCTAGTGTGCCCAGTGGGAGGCTACGGTCAGAAGCCTGCCCTAAAATGGCAAGAAATGCCCAGCGGGGCAGCGCGTGAAATGGTCGCCGAGGCCGGTGGGCTATAGCCTTTGGTCCGCGGGGGTTGGGGAGGGTCGTTTTGGGGCTCTGGGCATCGGAAATGGGTACAGTCTTTTCGAGGGTCCTCGTGTGCCCATTGGGCAGCTACGGTCAGAGGCCTGTCCTAGAATGGCAAGAAATGCCCAGCTGCGCAGCGCGTGAAATAGTCACCGATGCCGGTGGGCTATAGCCTTTGGTCCGTGCGGGTTGGGGTGGGGGTTTAGTGGGCTTTGGTCGTCGGAAATGGGTACAGTCTTTTCGAGGGTCCTCGTGTGCCCAGTGGGAGGCTACGGTCAGAAGCCTGACCTAAAATTGCAAGAAATGCCCAGCGGCGCAGCGCGTGAAATAGTCACGCCTGTGGGGTCCGGGGGGGGGGGGGGGGGGCTTTGGCGGGGGTACAGTCTTCGCGAGGGTCCTCGTGTGCCGGGGGGAGGCTACGGTCGAGGCCTGCCCTAAATGGCAAGAAATACCCAGCGCAGCGCGTTAAATGGTCGCCGAGGCCGGTGGGCTATAGCGCTTTGGTCCGCGCGGTCGGGGAGAAACGCCTGGGGCTCGCGCCGGAAATGGGTACAATTTTTCTGGGGTCCTAGTGTGCCCAAAGGGAGGCTACGGTCAGAAGCCTGCCCTAAAATGGCAAGAAATGCCCAGCCGCAGCGCAGGAAATAGTCACGCCGTGGGCTATAGCCTTTGTTCCGCGCGGGTCAGGTGGGGGCTTAGGGGCTTTGGTCGCCGGAAATGGGTACAGTCCTTTCGAGGCCCCTCGTGGGCCTGTTGGAGGCTACGGTCGAAGCCCCGACCTAAAATTACAAGAAAGCAGCTGTGAAACCGTCACCGAGGCCGGTGGGCTATAGCCTTTGTTCCGCGCGGGTTGGGGTGGGGGTTTAGGGGGCTTTGGTCTTCGGAAATGGGTACAGTCTTTTCGAGGGTCCTCGTGTGCCCAGTTGGAGGCTACGGCCGAGGCTCCCGCCTAAAATGGCAAGAAATGCCCGCAGCGCAGCTGGTGAAATGGTCGCCGAGGCCGTGGGCTATAGCCTTTGGTCCGCGGTCCGGGGAGAAACGCTGGGGCTCGGGCCGGAAATGGGTACAGCTTTTCGAGGGTCCTAGTGTGCCTGGGAGGCTACGGTCGAGGCCCGCCTTAAAATAGGCAAGAAATGCCCAAGAACAGCTGTGAAATGGTCGCCAAGGCCGGTGGGCTACAGCCTTGGTCCGCTGGGGTCGGGAGGGACGCTTGGGGCTGGGCCGGAATGGGTACAGACTTTTCGAGGGTCCTCGTTATCCCAAAGGGGAGGCTACGGCCGAGGCCTGCCCTAAAATGGCAAGAAATGCCCAGCGAGCGCAGGAAATGGTCGCCAAGGCCGGGTGGGCTATAGCCTTTGGTCCGCTGGGCCGGGGAGGACGCTGGGCTCGTCGGAATTGGGTACAGCAGCCTTTTCGAGGGTCCTCGTTATCCCAAAGGGGAGGCTATGGTAAGAGGCCCGCCCTAAAATGGCAAGAAATACCCAGGCGCGCAAGGTGAAATAGTCACCGAGGCCGGTGGGCTATAGCCTTTGGTCCGTGCGGGTTGGGGTGGGGCTTAGGGCTCGTCGGAAATGGGTATGCCTTTTCGAGTGTCCTCGTGACCATTGGGAGGCTACCGAGGCCCGCCTAGAATGGCAAGAAATTCCCAGCCGCGCAAGGTGAAATAGTCACCGAGGCCGGTGGGCTATAGCCGGTCCGCAAGGGCTGGGGTGGGGCTTAGGGGCTCGTATTCGGAAATGGCATGGTTTCGAGGGTCCTCGTGCCCATGGGAGGCTACGGTCGGAGGCCCGCACTAAAATGGCAAGAAATACCGCCGCAGGTGAAATGGTCGCCGAGGCCGGTGGGCTATATCCTTGGTCCGCGGGTTGGGGAGAAACGGGGCTCGGGCGCCGGAAATGGGCATGCCCGAGGGTCCTAGTGTGCCTGGGAGGCTACGGTCAGAAGCCTGCCCTAAAATGGCAAGAAATGCCTGAAGGCAGAGCGTGAAATAGTCACCGAGGCCGTTTGGCTATAGCCTTTGTTCCTCGCGGTTGGGTGGGGGTTAGGGGGCTTTGGTCATCGGAAATGGCAGTCTTTCGAGGGTCCTCGGTGCCTGGGCTGGAGGCTACGGCCGAAGCCCGACCTAAAATTGCAAGAATGCCCAAAGAGCGCAGCGCGAAATAGTCACCGAGGCCGGTGGGCTATAGCCTTTGGTCCGCGGGGATTGGGGAGGGGGGTTCTGGGGCTCTGGGTGTCGGAAATGGGTACAGTCTTTTCGAGAGTCCTCGTGTGCCCAGGGGGAGGCTACGGCCAGAGGCTTGCCCTAAAATGGCAAGAAAAGCCCGAAATAGTCACCGAGGCCGGTGGGCTATAGCCTTTGGTCCGCGGGGGTTGGGGAGAAACGTTCTGGGGCTCTGGGCGTCGGAAATGGGTACAGTCTTTTCGAGGGTCCTAGTGTGCCTGGGAGGCTTACAGAGGCCTCGCCCTAAAATGGCGAAGAATGCCCAACACGCAGCGCGGAAATAGTCACCGAGGCCGGGCTATAGCCTTTGGTCCGCGCGGTTGGGGTGGGGGTTTGGGCATCCGGTCATCGAAATGGGTACATTTTTCGAGGGTCCTCGTGATCCCATTGGGAGGCTACGTCGAGGCTCGCCCTAGAATGGCAAGAAATGCCCAGCGCGCAGCAAGGTGAAATAGTCGCCGAGGCCGTGGCTATAGCCTTTGGTCCGCGGGGTGGGGGTTTAGGGGCTCTGTCGGAAATGGGTACAGCTTTTCGAGGGTCCTAGTGTGCCTGGGAGGCTACGGCGAGGCCCGCCCTAAATGGCAAGAAATGCCCAGCGCGCAGCTGGAAATGGTCGCCGAGGCCGGCGCTATATCCTTTGGTCCGCGGCGGTTGGGGAGAAATGTTCTGGGGCTCTGGGTGTCGGAAATGGTTACAGACTTTTCGACGGTCCTAGTGAGCCCAGTGGGAGGCTACGGTCAAAACCCTTCACTAAAATGGCAAGAAATGCCCAGCGCGCAGCAAGGTGAAATAGTCGCCGAGGCCGGTGGGCTATAGCCTTGGTCCGCTGGGGCCGGGGGTTTCGGGGCTCGTCCGGAAATGGGTACACTTTTCGAGGGTCCTAGTGTGCCCAGGGGAGGCTACGTCGAGGCCCGTCCTAAAATGGCACGAAATGCCCAGCTGCGCAGCGCGGGAAAGTGTCGCCGAGGCCGGGGGGCTATAGCCTTTGGTCCGCGGGGTTGGGGGGCCTCGGGCATCCGCGCCAAATGGGTACATCTTTTCGAGGGTCCTAGTGTGCCTGGGAGGCTACGGTCGAAGGCCCGCCCTAAAATGGCAAGAATGCCCAGCACGCAGCGCTGCGGAAATAGTCACCGAGGCCGTGGGCTATAGCCTTTGGTCCGCGGGGTGGGGGTTTAGGGGCATCCGTCATCGGAAATGGGTACAGGCTTTTCGAGGGTCCTCGTGTTCCCATGGGAGGCGACGGTACGAGGCCCGCCCTAAATGGCAAGAAATGCCCAGCGCGCAGCGCGAGAAATAGTCGACGATGCGGGTGGTCTATAGACTTTGGTCTGCGGGGTCGGGGAGAAATGGGGCTCTGTCGCCGAAATGGGTACAGCTTTTCGAGGGTCCTAGTGTGCCTGGGAGGCTACGGTCGAGGCCCGCCTAAAATGGCAAGAAATGCCCAGCGCAGCGCAAGGTGAAATGGTCGCCGAGGCCGGTGGCGCTATAGCCTTGGTCCGCGGGCCGGGAGAGAAATGTTCGGGCCTGCTTTCAGAAATGGGTACAGTCTTTTCGAGGGTCCTAGTGTGCCCAGTGGGAGGCTACGGTCAGAGGCCTGCCCTAAAATGGCAAGAAATGCCCAGCAGCGCAGCGCGTGAAATGGTCGCCGAGGCCGGTGGCCTATAGCCTTTGGTCCGCGGGGGTTGGGGGTTTCGGGGCTCGTTGTCGAAATGGGTACACTCTTTCGAGGGTCCTCGTGTGCCCAAAGGGGAGGCTACGGTCGAGGCCTGCCCTAAAATGGCAAGAAATGCCCAGCGCGCAGCGCGCGAAATAGTCGCCGAGGCCGGTGGGCTATAGCCGTTGGTCCGCGGGGGTGGGGGTTTCGGGGCTCGCCGGAAATGGTACGCCTTTTCGAGGGTCCTCGCAGTGCCTGGGAGGCTACGGTCAGAGGCCTGCCCTAAAATGGCAAGAAATGCCCAGCGGCGCAGCGCGCGAAATAGTCGCCGAGGCCGGTGGGCTATAGCCTTGGGTCCGCGGGGTTGGGGAGGGGCGTTGGAAATGGGTACAGTCTTTTCGAGGGTCCTCGTGTGCCCAGTGGGAGGCTACGGTCAGAGGCCTGCCCTAAAATGGCAAGAAATGCCCAGCGGCGCAGCGCACGAAATAGTCGCCGAGGCCGGTGGGCTATAGCCTTTGGTCCGCGGGGGTTGGGGTGGGGGTTTAGGGGCATCTGGTCATCGGAAATGGGTACAGTCTTTTCGAGTGTCCTCGTGCCCAGGGAGGCTACGAGGCCTGCCCTAAAAGGGTAAGAAATTCCCAGCGGCGCAGCGCGTGTAATGGTCGCCGAGGCCGGTGCGCTATATCCTTTGGTCCGCGGCGGTTGGGGAGAAATGTTCTGGGGCTCTGGGTGTCGGAAATGGTTACAGTCTTTTCGAGGGTCCTAGTGTGCCCAGTGGGAGGCTACGGTCAGAGGCCTGCCCTAAAATGGCAAGAAATGCCCAGCGTCGCAGCGCGTGAAATTGTCGCCGAGGCCGTGGGCACAGCCTTGGTCCGCGGGGTTGGGGAGGGGGCCTGGGGCTCGTTGTCGGAAATGGTACACTTTTCGAGGGTCCTAGTGTGCCCGGGAGGCTACGGTCGAGGCTCGCCCTAAAATGGCAAGAAATGCCCAGCGCAGCTGGTGAAATGGTCGCCGAGGCCGTGGCAGCCTGGTCCGCTGGGGGGGGGGCTCGGGCCTTCGGAAATGGGTACAGTCTTTTCGAGGGTCCTCGTGTGCCCAGTGGGAGGCTACGGTCAGAGGCCTGCCCTAAAATGGCAAGAAATACCCAGCGGCGCATCGCGTGAAATGCTTGCCGAGGCCGGTGGGCTATAGCCTTTGGTCCGCGGCGGTTGGGGAGAAACGTTCTGGGGCTCTGGTCGTCGGAAATGGTACAGTCTTTTCGAGGGTCCTCGTGTGCCCAGTGGGAGGCTACGGTCAGAGGCCTGCCCTAAAATGGCAAGAAATGCCCAGCAGCGCAGCGCGTGAAATGGTCGCCGAGGCCGGTGGGCTATAGCCTGGTCCGCTGGGGCCGGGGAGGGACGCCTGGGCCCGGCCGGAAATGGCACAGTCTTTCGAGGGTCCTCGTGCCTAGTGGGAGGCTACGGTCAGAGCCTGCCCTAAAATGGCAAGAATACCCAGCGCGCAGCTGCGGAAATGGTCGCCGAGGCCGTGGGCTATAGCCTTTGGTCCGCTGGGGCCGGGAGGGACGCTCGGGCTCGGGCGCCGGAAATGGGTACAGTTTTTCGAGGGTCCTCGCAGTGCCTGGGAGGCTACGGCCAGAGGCCCGCCCTAAATGGCAAGATATGCCCAGCGGCGCATCGCGTGAAATGGTCGCCGAGACCGGTGGGCTATAGCCTTGGTCCGCGGGGTTGGGGAGGTTCGGGGTTCTCGCCGGAAATGGGTACAGTCTTTTGAGTGTCCTCGTGCCTGGGAGGATACGGTCGAGGCCTGCCTAAATGGCAAGAAATGCCCAGCGCGCAGCGCGCGGAAATGGTCGCCGAGGCCGGTGGGCTATAGCCTTGGTCCGCGGGCGGTTGGGGAGAAACGCCTGGGCCTCGCCGGAAATGGGTACAGTCTTTTCGAGGGTCCTCGTGTGCCCAGTGGGAGGCTACGGTCAGAAGCCTGTCCTAAAATGGCAGGAAATGTCCAGCGGCGCAGCGCGTTAAATAGTCGCCGAGGCCGGTGGGCTATAGCCTTTGGTCCACGGGGGTTGGGGAGGGGGTTTCGGGGCTCGCTGTCGGAAATGGCAGTGCCTTTTCGAGGGTCCTCGTGCCCAGCTGAGGCTACGGTCGAGGCCTGCCCTAAAATGGCAAGAAATGCCCAGCGCCGCCACTTGCGAAATGGTCGGCGAGGCCGGTGGGCTATAGCCTTTGGTCCGCGGCGGTTGGGGAGAAAAGTTCTGGGGCTCTGGGAGTCGAAAATGGGTGTAGTCTTTTTGAGGGTCCTCGTGTGCCCAGTGGGAGGCTACGGTCCAAGCCCGCCTAAGATGGCAGGAAATGTCCAGCGGCGCAGCGCGTGAAATGGTTGCCGAGGCCGGTGGGCTATAGCCTTTGGTCCGCGGGGGTTGGGGAAGGACGTTCTAGGGCTCTCGGCGTCGGAAATGGGTACAGTCTTTTCGATGCTCCTCGTGTGCCCAGGGGGAGAATACGGTCAGAGGTCTGCCCTAAAATGGCAAGAAATGCACGACGGCGCAGCGCGCGAAATAGTTACCGAGGCCGGTGAGCTATAGCCTTTGGTCCGCGGGGGTTGAGGTGGGGGGTTCGGGGGATCTGGGTGTCGGAAATGGGTACAGTATTTTGGAGTGTCCTCGGGTGCCCAGTGGGAGGCTACGGGCAGAGGACTGCCTTAAAATGGCAAGAAATGCCCGGCAACGCAATGCGCGAAATAGTCGCCGAGGCCGGTGGGCTAACGCCTTTGGTCCGCGGGGGTTGGGGAGAAACGCTCGGGGCTCGCCGAAATGGGTACAGTTTTTCGAGGGTCCTCGGTGCCCTGGGAGACTACGGTCCAAGCCTGTCCGAAAATGGCAAGAAAAGTCCAGCGCCGCAGCGTCAAAAATATTCGCCGAGGCCGGATGGCTATAGCCTATGGTCCACGGCGGTTGGGCAGGAGGGTTCGGGGCTCGCTGTCGTAAATGGGACAGTATTTTCGAGGGTCCTCGTGTGCCCAGGGGGAGCCTACGGTCAGAGGCCCGCCCTAAAATGGCACGAAATGCCCAGCGCGCAGCTGCGTGAAATGGTCGCCGAGGCCGTGGGCTATAGCCTGGTCCGCGGGCGGGGAGAGTTTCGGGCCTCGGGCGCCGAAATGGGTACAGTTTTTCGAGGCTCTCGCAGCCTGGGAGGCTACGTTCAGAGGCCTGCCCTAAAATGGCAAGAAATACCCAGCGGCGCCGCGCGTGAAAGGGTCGCCGAGTCCGGTGGGCTATAGCCTTTGGTCCGCGGCGGTTGGGGAGGGAAGCCTGGGCCTGCCGGAAATGGCTACGCCTTTTCGAGGGTCCTCGCAGCCTGGGGAGGCTACGGTAAGAAGCCTGCCCTAAAATGGCAAGAAATACCCAGCGCGCAGCTGCGAAATGGTCGCCGAGGCCGGTGGGCTATAGCCTGGTCCGCGGGCTGGGAGGGACGTTCTAGGGCTCTGGGCGTCGGAAATGGGTACAGTCATTTCGAGGGTCCTAGTGTGGCCAGTGGGAGGCTACGGTCAGAAGCCTGCCCTAAAATGGCAAGATATGCCCAGCGGCGCATAGCATGAAATAGTCGCCGAGGCCGGTGGTCTATAGCCTTTGGTCCGCGGGGATTGGGGAGGGGGTTCTGTTGTCGGAAATGGGTACAGTCTTTTCGAGTGTCCTCGTGTGCCCAGTGGGAGGATACGGTCAGAGGCCTGCCCTAAAATGGCAAGAAATGCCCAGCGACGCAACGCGTGAAATGGTCGCCGAGGCCGGTGGGCTATAGCCTTTGGTCCGCGGCGGTTGGGGAGAAACGTTCTGGGGCTCTGGGCGTCAGAAATGGGTACAGTTTTTTCGAGGGTCCTCGTGTGCCCAGTGGGAGGCTACGGCCAGAAGCCCGTCCAAAATGGCAAGAAATGTCCAGCGCGCAGCTGCAGAAATAGTCGCCGAGGCCGGTGGGCTATAGCCTGGTCCACGGGGTCAAGGGGGCTCGGGGCTCGCTGTCGGAAATGGGTACAGCCCGAGGGTCCTCGTGGTGCCTGTGAGGTTACGGTCAGAGCCTGCCCTAAATGGCACCAAATACCCAGCGCGCAGCTGGTGAAATGATCGCCGAGGCCGGTGGGCTATAGCCTGGTCCGCGGGGCGTTGGGGAGGGACGTCTAGGCTCGCCGGAAATGGGTACAGCTTTCGAGGGTCATCTAGTGCCAAGTGGTAGGCTACGGTCAGATGCCTGCCTAAAATGGCAAGATATGCCCAGCGCGCAGCATGAAATAGTCACCGAGGCCGGTGGTCTATAGCCTTGGTCCGCGGGGTTGTGGGAGGGGTTCGGGGTTCTGGCCGTCGAAATGGGCAGTTTTTCGAGTGTCCTCGTGGGTGCTGGGATGATACGGCCAGAGGCCTGCCCAAATGGCAAGAAATGCCCAGCGGCAGCTGCTATGAAATGGTCGCCGAGGCCGTGGGCTAGCCTTTGGTCCGCGGGCGGTTAGAGAAACGCCTGGGCTCGCATCGAAAATGGGTACAGTCTTTTCGAGGCTCCTCGTGTGCCCAGTGGGAGGCTACGGTCAGAGGCCTGCCCTAAAATGGCAAGAAATGCCCAGCGGCGCAGCGCGTGAAATGGTCGCCGAGGCCGGTGGGCTATAGCCTTTGGTCCGCGGGGGTTGGGGAGGGACGTTCTGGGGCTCTGGGCGTCGGAAATGGGTACAGTCTTTTCGAGGGTCCTCGTGTGCCCAGTGGGAGGCTACGGTAAGAAGCCTGCCCTAAAATGGCAAGAAATACCCAGCGGCGCAGCGCGTGAAATGGTCGCCGAGGCCGGTGGGCTATAGCCTTTGGTCCGCGGCGGTTGGGGAGGGACGTTCTAGGGCTCTGGGCGTCGGAAATGGGTACAGTCCTTTCGAGGGTCCTCGTGTGCCCAGTGGGAGGCTACGGTCAGAAGCCTGTCCGAAAATGGCAAGAAATGTCCAGCGGCGCAGCGTGTTAAATAGTCACCGAGGCCGGTGGGCTATAGCCTTTGGTCCACGGGGGTTGGGCAGGGGGTTTCGGCCTGCTGTCGAAATGGCATGCTTTCGAGGGTCCTCGTAGCCCGGGAGGCTACTGTCAGAGGCCTGCCCAAAAATTGCACGAAATACCCAGCGGCGCAGCGCGCGAAATGGTCGCCGAGGCCGGTGGGCTATTGCCTGGTCCGCTGGCTTGGGGAGAACGCCTGGGCTCGGCCGAAATGGGTACAGTTTTTCGAGGGTCCTCGTGCCCGGGGAGGCTACGGTCAGAGGCCTGCCCTAAAATGGCAAGAAATACCCAGCGCGCAGCTGAAATGGTCGCCGAGACCGTGGGGCTACAGCCTTTGGTCCGCGGGGCCGGGAGGGACGCCTGGGCCTGGCCGGAAATGGGTACAGCCTTTTCGAGGGTCCTCGTGTGCCCAAAGCTGAGGCTACGGTAAGAAGCCTGCCCCTAAAATGGCAAGAAATACCCAGCGCGCAGCGCTGTGAAATGGTCGCCGAGGCCGGTGGGCTATAGCCTTGGTCCGCGGGCTGGGGAGGGACGTCAGGGCTCGCCGGAAATGGGTACAGTCTTCGAGGGTCTGCAGGGCTGCGGGAGGCTACGGTCAGAAGCCCGCCCTAAAATGGCAAGATTTGCCCAGCGCGCAGCTGAAATAGTCGCCGAGGCCGGTGGCTATAGCCTTTGGGTCCGCGGGTTGGGGAGGGACGCTTCAGGCTCGGGCGCCGGAAATGGGTACAGCTTTTTTCGAGTGTCCTCGCAGCCTGGGGGGAGGCTACGGCGAGGCCTGCCCTAAAATGGCAAGATATGCCCAGCGGCTGAGAGCGTGAAATGGTCGCCGAGGCCGGTGGGCTATAGCCTTGGTCCGCTGGGGTCGGGAGGGACGCCTGGGCCTCGCCGGAAATGGGTACAGCATTTTTGAGGGTCCTCGCAGCCTGGGGAGGCTACGGTCAGAAGCCTGCCCTAAAATGGCAAGAAATGCCCAGCGGCGCAGCGCGTGAAATAGTCACCGAGGCCGGTGGACTATAGCCTTTGGTCCGCGGGGGTTGGGGATGGGGGTTCTGGGGTTCTGGGTGCCGCAAATGGGTTCAGTATTTTCGAGGGTCCTCGTGTGCCCAGTGGGAGGCTACGGTCAGAAGCCTGCCCTAAAATGGCAAGAAATGCCCAGCGGCGCAGCGCGTCAAATAGTCACTGAGGCCGGTGGGCTACAGCCTTTGGTCCGCAGGGTTGGGGAAGGTGGTTCGGGGGCTCTGGTCGCCGGAAATGGGTACAGTCTTTTCGAGGGTCCTCCTGTGCCCAGTGGGAGGCTACGGTCAGAAGCCTGCCCTAAAATGGCAAGAAATGTCCAGCGGCGCATCACGTGAAATAGTCGCCGAGGCTAGTGGGCTATAGCCTTTGGTCCGCGGGGCTTAGGGAGGGGCGTTTGGGGGCTCTGGTCATCGGAAATGGGTACAGTCTATTCGAGGGTCCTCCTGTGCCCAGTGGGAGGCTACGGTCAGAGGCCTTCCCTAAAATAGCAAGAAATGCCCAGCGGCGAAGCGCGGGAAATAGTCACTGAGGACGGTGGCCTATAGCATTTGGTCCGCGGGGGTTGGGCAGAGGGTTTCGGGGGCTCTGGCCATCGCAAATGGGTACAGTCTTTTCGAGGGTCCTCGTTTGCCCAGTGGGAGCCTACGGTCAGAAGCCTGCCCTAAAATGGCAAGAAATGCCCGGCTGCGCAGCGCGTGAAATAGTCACCGAGGCCGGTGGGCTATAGCCTTTTGTCCGCGGGGGTTGGGGAGGGGGTTAGCGTTTTGTCGCCGGAAATGGGTACATGATTTTCGAGGGTCCTCGCCCCGGGGAGGCTACGGTCAGAAGCCTGCCCTAAAATGGCAAGACATGCCCAGCGGCGCAGCGCGTGAAATAGTCACCGAGGCCGGTGGGCTATAGCCTTTGGTCCGCGGGGGTTGGGGAGGGGCGTTCGGGGGCTCTGGGCGTCGGAAATGGGTACAGTCTTTTCGAGGGTCCTCGTGTGCCCAGTGGGAGGCTACGTCAGAGGCCTGCCCTAAAATAGCAAGAAATGCCCAGCGGCGCAGCGCGGGAAATAGTCACTGAGGCCGGTGGCCTATAGCCTTTGGTCCGCGGGGGTTGGGGAGGGGGTTTCGGGGGCTCTGGTCATCGGAAATGGGTACAGTCTTTACGAGGGTCCTCGTGTGCCCAGTGGGAGGCTACGGTCAGAAGCCTGCCCTAAAATGGCAAGAAATGTCCAGCGGCGCAGCGCGTGAAATAGTCGCCGAGGCCGGTGGGCTATAGCCTTTGGTCCACGGGGGTTGGGGAGGCGCGCCGGAAATTGGTACAGCTTTTCGACGGCCTCGTGGTGCCTGCGTGGAGGCTACGTCAGAAGCCCGCCCTAAATGGCAAGACATGCCTCAGCGCGCAGCGTGAAATAGTCTCCGAGGCCGGTGGGCTATAGCCTTGGTCCACGGGGGTTGGGAGGCACTGGAAATGGGACAGTTTTTCGAGGGTCCTCGTGCCTGGGGAGGCTACGGCCGAGGCCTGCCCTAAAATAGCAAGAAATGCCCCAGCGCGCAGCTGGAAATAGTCACCGAGGCCGGTGGCCTATAGCCTGGTCCGCGGGGCCGGGAGGGGTTGGGGCCTCTGGTCATCGGAAATGGGTACAGTCTTTACGAGGGTCCTCTTGTGCCTAGTGGGAGGCTACGGTCAGCAGCCTGCCCTCAAATGGCAATGCCCAGCGTGAAATAGTCGCCGAGCCGGGGCTATAGCCTTTGGTTCGCGGGGTTGGGAGGGGCGCCGGAAATGGGTACAACGCTCGAGGGTCCTCGTCTGCCCAGTGGGAGGCTACGGTCAGAAGCCTGCCCTAAAATGGCAAGAAATGTCCAGCGGCGCAGCGCGTGAGATAGTCGCCGAGGCCGGTGGGCTATAGCCTTTGGTCCGCGGGGGTCGGGAAGGTGTTTCGGGGGATCTGGTCTTCAGAAATGGGTACAGTCATTTTGAGGGTCCTCGTGTGCCCATTGGGAGGCTACGGTCAGAAGCCTGCCCTAAAATGAGAAGAAATGTCCAGCGGCGCAGCGCGTGAAATAGTCGCCGAGGCCGGTGGGCTATAGCCTTTGGTCCGCGGGGGTTGGGGAATGGGGTTCGGGGGCTCTGCGCGTCGGAAATGAATACAGTCTTTTCGAGGGTCCTCGTGTACCCAGTCCGAGGCTACGGTCAGAGGCCTTCCGTAAAATAGCAAGAAATGCCCAGCGGCGAAGCGCGGGAAATAGTCACTGAGGACGGTGGGCTATAGCCTTTGGTCCGCGGTGGTTGGGGAGGGGGTTTAGGGGGCTCTGGTCGTCGCAAATGGGTACAGTCTTTTCGAGGGTCATTGCAGTGCCCGCCGGGAGGCTACGTCGGCCCGCCTCAAATGGCAAGAAATGTCCAGCCGGAGTGCTGCGTGAGTGAATAGTCGCCGAGGCCGGTGGGCTACAGGCTTCTGGTCCGCGGCGGAGGTTGGGAGGGGGTTAGGGCTCGTCGCGCAAATGGGTACAGTCTTTTCGAGGGTCCTCGCTTGCCCGCTGGGAGCCTACGGCCGAAGTTCGCCTAAATGGCAAGAAATGCCCAAAGAACAAGAAGGCTGAAATAGTCACCGAGGCCGGTGGGCTATAGCCTTTTGTCCGCGGGTGTTGTGGAGGGGGTTTAGGCGGTTTGTCGCCGGAAATGGGTACATGATTGAGGGTCCTCGCGTGCCCGGGTGAGGCTACGGTCAGAAGCCTAAAATAGCAAGAAATGCCCAGCGGCGCAGCACGGGAAATAGTCATCGAGGGCCGTGGTCATAGCAGCTGGTCCGCGGGGGAGGGGTTTCGGCCCGTCATCGGAAATGGGTATGGGGCCTTTTACGAGGGTCTCGTGGTGCCCAGTGGGGAGGTTACGTCAAGCAGCCTGCCTCAAATGGCAAGAAATGTCCAGCGCGAAAGCGTGAAATAGCTGCCGAGGCGGGCCATAGCCTCGGTCCGCTGGGGTCCTGGGAGGGCGCTGAATGGGTACAGTCTTTTCCGACGGCTCCTGGTGCTGTGGGAGGCTACGGTAAGAGGCCTGCCCTAAAATGACAAGAATGCCCAGCGCAGCGCAGCGAAATAGCCGCCGAGGCCGGGTGGGCTATAGCCTCGTCCGCGGGGTTGGGAGGGGGTTTCGCCCGGTCACGAATGGGTATAGTCTTTCGAGGTCCTCGTGTGCCCAGGGGAGGCTTACGGCAGAAGCCCGCCCTAAAATGCCAAGAAATGCCAGCGCAGCGCCACAAATAGTCTCCAAGGCCGGTGGGCTATAGCCTTTTGGTCCGCTGGGGTCGGGGAAGGTGTTTCGGCTCGTCGCCGGAAATGGGTACACTCTTCGAGGGTCCTCGTGCCTCAGCTGGGAGGCTACGGTCAGAAGCCCGCCCTAAAATGAGAAGAAATGTCCAGCGGGCGCAGCTGCGGAAATAGTCGCCGAGGCCGTGGGCTAGCCTTTGGTCCGCGGGGCCGGGGAATGGCGTCAGGGCTCAAGCGGCCGGAAATGAATACAGCCTTTTCGAGGGTCCTCGTGTACCAGTCCGAGCTGGCTGGTCGAGGCCTTCCCAAAATAGCAAGAAATGCGGCGGGCGCCGGAAATAGTCATCGAGGACGGTGCCCTATAGCCTTGGTCCGCTGGGGTTGGGGAGGGGTTCGGGGCTCGCCATCGGAAATGGGCTACAGCACGAGGGTGCCTCGCTGGGAGGTTACATACGTAAGCCTGCCCTAAAATGGCAAGAAATGTCCAGCGGAGCAGCGCGTGAAATAGTCGCCGAGGCCGGTGGGCTATAGCCTGTGGTCCGCGGAGGTTGGGGAGGGGGTTTAGGGGGCGCTGGTCGTCGCAAATGGGTACAGTCGTTTCGAGGGTCCTCGTTTGCCTGGGGAGCCTACGGTCGAAGCCCGCCTAAAATGGCAAGAATGCCCAGCACAGCAGCCGGTGAAATAGTCACCGAGGCCGGTGGGCTATAGCCTTTGTCCGCGTGGCTGGAAGGGTTTAGCGCCTTGTCGCCGGAAATGGCATGATTTTGAGGGTCCTCGCTGTGCCTGGGAGAGGTTACAAAGCCAGCCTAAAATGGCAAGACATGCCTAGCGCAGCGCAGGAAATAGTCACCGAGGCCGTGGCTATAGCCTTTGTCCGCGGGCGCTGGGGAGGGGCGTCGGGGCTCTTAGGCCGGAAATGGGACAGTCTTTCGAGGTCCTCGTGGTGCCCAGCTGAGGCTACCACGAGGCCTTGCCCTAAAATAGCAAGAAATGCCCAACGGGCGCAGCACGAAATAGTCACCGAGGGCCGTGGCCTATAGCCTTGGTCCGGGGCCGGGGAGGGGTTTTGGGGCCTGAAATCGGAAATGGTACAGTCTTTACGAGGGTCCTCGCAGCCCGCGGGAGGCTACGTCCAGCAGCCTGCCCTCAAATGGCAAGAAATGTCCAGCGCGCAACAAGGTGAAATAGTTGCCGAGGCCAGTGGGCTATAGCCTTTGGTCCGCGGGGGTCTGGGAGTGGCGTCCGAAATGTGTACAGTATTTCCAACTGCCCTCGTCTGACCCGTGGGAGGCTACGGTAATAGGCCTGCCCTAAAATGACAAGAAATACCCAGCGCGCAGTGGAAATAGTCGCCGAGGCCGGTGGGCTATAGCCTGGTCCGCGGGGCTGGGAGGTTTTGGCCTGGTCGCCAGAAATGGGTATAGTCTTTTCGAGGGTCCTCGTAGCCTGGGGAGGTTACGGTCAAGCCCGCCCTAAAATGCCAAGAAATGCCAAGCGGCGCAAGCACAAATAGTCTCCAAGGCCGGTGGGCTATAGCCTTGGTCCGCTGGGGTCGGGAAGGTGTCATGGACTCGTCGCCGGAAATGGGTACACTCTTTTCGAGGGTCCTCGTGTTCCCAGTGCGAGGCTACGGTCAGAAGCCTTCCCTAAAATGAGAAGAAATGGCCAGCGGCGAAGCGCGGGAAATAGTCACAGAGGACGGTGGGCTATAGCCTTTGGTCCGCGGGGGTTGGGGAATGGCGTTGGGCTCAAGGCCGGAAATGAATACAGTCTTTTCGAGGGTCCTCGTGTACCCAGTCCGAGGCTACGGTCAGAGGCCTTCCCTAAAATAGCAAGAAATGCCAAGCGGCGAAGCGCGGGAAATAGTCACTCAGGACGGTGCCCTATAGCCTTTGGTCCGCGGGGGTTGGGGAGGGGTTTCGGGGGCTCTGGCCATCGGAAATGGGTACAGTGTTTACGAGGGTCCTCGTGTGCCCAGTGGGAGGCTACGGTCAGAAGCCTGCGCTCAAATGGCAAGAAATGTCCAGCGGAGCAGCGCGTGAAATAGTCGCCGAGGCCGGTGGGCTATAGCCTTTGGTCCGCGGAGGTTGGGGAGGGGGTTTAGGGGGCTCTGGTCGTCGCAAATGGGTACAGTCTTTTCGAGGGTCCTCGTTTGCCCAGTGGGAGCTTCACGGTCAAGCCCCGACTAAAATGGCAAGAAATGCCCAGCAGCGCAGCGCGTGAAATAGTCACCGAGGCCGGTGGGCTATAGCCTTTTGTCCGCGGTGGTTGGGAAGGGGGTTTAGGCGGCTCTTGTCGTCGGAAATGGGTACAGTATTTTCGAGGGTCCTCGCGCTCAAGTGGAGGCTACGGTCAAGCCTGCCCTAAAATGGCAAGACATGCCTAAGCGCGCAGGCTGCGGAAATAGTCACCGAGGCCGGTGGGCTATAGCCTTTGTCCGCCGGGCGCTGGGAGGGGCGCTGGGGCTCTAGCCGGAAATGGGGACAGTCTTTCGAGGGTCTCGTGGTGCCTGGGCTGGGAGGCTTACGGCCGAGGCCTGCCCTAAAATAGCAAGAAATGCCCAGCGGCGCAGCACGGAAATAGTCATCAGGCCGGGCCCATAGCCTTTGGGTCCGCTGGGTTGGGAGGGGTTTCGGGGCTCGAAATCGGAAATGGGTACGCTTTACGAGGGTCCTCGTGGTGCCTGGTGAGGCTACGGTCAGCAGCCTGCCCTCAAATGGCAAGGAAATAGTTGCCGAGGCCGCTGGGCTATAGCCTTTGGTCCGCTGTTGGGGAGGGGCGCCGAAATGGCACAGCTCTTCCGACGGCCTCGTGGTGCCCCTGTGGGAGGCGGCTGCAAGAGGCCTGCCCTAAAATGACAAGAAATGCCCAGCGCGCAGCTGCGTGAAATAGTCTGCCGAGGCCGGTGGGCTGTAGCCTTTTGGTCCGCGGGGGCCGGGAGGGGTTTTCGGGGCCCGTCGCCGAAATGGGTATAGTCTTTTCGAGGGTCTCGTGCTCAGTGGGAGGCTACGGCCGAAGCGCCCTAAAATGCCAAGAAATGCCAAGCGCGCAGTCATTAAATAGTCTCCGAGGCCGGTGGGCTATAGCGTCTGCTCCGCGGGGGGGGGAAGGTGTTTCGGGGCCTGGTCGCCGGAAATGGGTACACCTTTCGAGGGTCCTCGTGTGCCCAGTGGGAGGCTACGGTCAGAAGGCTGCCCTAAAATGTGGAGAAATGTCCAGCGGTGTAGCGCGTGAAATAGTCGCCGAGGCCGGTGTGCTATAGCCTTTGGTCCGCGGGGGTTGGGGAGGGGCGTCGGAAATGGGTACAGTCTTTCCTACGGACCTCGTGTGACCCGTGTGAGGCTTACTGCAGAAGAGGCCCGCCTTAAATGGCAAGAAATGTCCAGCGCGCAGCGTGAAATAGTTGCCGAGGCCGGTGGGCTATAGCCTTGGTCCGCAGGGCTGGGGAGGGCGCCGTGGCTCAAGCGCCGGAAATGGGTACAGTCTTTTCGAGGGTCCTCGTAGCCTGGGCAGAGGCTACGGTCAGAAGCCTGCCCTAAAATGGCAAAAAATGCCCAGCGGCGCAGCGCGTGAAATAGTCATCGAGGCCGGTGGGCTATATCCTTTGGTCCGCGGGGGTTTGGGCGGGGGTTTAGGGGGCTATGGTCGTCGAAAATGGGCACAGTCTTTTCGAGGGTCCTCGTGTGGCCAGTGGGAGGCTACGGTCAGAAGCTTGCCCTAAAATGGCAAGAAATGCCCAGCGGCGCAGCGCGTGAAATAGTCACCGAGGCCGGTGGGCTATAGCCTTTGGTCCGCGGGGATTGGGGAGGGGGTTTAGCGGGCTCTGGTCGTCGGAAATGGGTACAGTCTTTTCGAGGGTCCTCGTGTTCCCGCTGAGGCTACGGTCGAAGCCCGCCCTAAATGGCAAGACATGCCCAGCGGCGCAGCGCGCCAAATAGTCGCCGAGGCCGGTGGGCTATAGCCTTTGTTCCGCGGGGCTGGGAGGGGCGTCGGGCTATGCGGTCGCCGCAAATTGATACAGCCTTTCGAGGTCCTCGTGTGGCCAGTGTGAGGCTACGGTCAGAAGCCTGCACTAAAATGGCAAGAAATGCCCAGCGGCGCAGCGCGTGAAATAGTCACCGAGGCCGGTGGGCTATAGCCTTTGGTCCGCGGGGGTTGGGGAGGGGGTTTGGTCGTCGAAAATGGTTACAGTCTTTTCGAGGGTCCTCGTGTGCCCAGTGGGAGGCTACGGTCAGAAGCATGCCGTAAAATGGCAAGTAATGCCCAGCGGCGCAGCGCGTTAAATAGTCGCCGAGGCCGGTGGGCTATAGCCATTGGTCCGCGGTTTCGGGGAGGGGTTTCGGGGCTCTTGCCGGAAATGGGTACAGTCTTTTCAAGGGTCCTCGTGGTGCTGTGTGAGGCTACGTCGAAGCCTGCCCAAAATGGAAAGAATGTCCAGCGGGCGCAAAGGTGAAATAGTCGCCGAGGCCGGTGGGCTATAGCCTTGGTCCGCGGGGCCGGAAGGTGTTATGGGGATCTGGTTCGAAATGGGTACCATTTCGAGGGTCCTCGGGATGCCTGGGGGAGGCTACGTAAGCCTGCCTAAAATGAGAAGAAATGTCCAGCGCGCAGCGCAGAAATAGTCGCTGAGGCCGGTGGGCTATAGCCTCTTGTCCGCTGGGGCCGGGAGGGACGCTCGGGGCTCGCGTCCAAATGGGTACAGTCTTTTCGAGGGTCCTCGGTGCCTGGTGGGGAGGCTACGCCGAAGCATGCCGTAAAATGGCTAGTAATGCCCAGCGGCGCAGCGCGTTAAATAGTCGCCGAGGCCGGTGGGCTATAGCCATTGGTCCGCGGGGTTGGGAGGGGTTTCGGGGCCCGTCGCCGGAAATGGGTACGCTTTTCAAGGGTCCTCGTGCCCAAGTGAGGCTACGGTCAGAAGCACCCTAAATGGCAAGAAATGCCCAGCGCGCAAGGTGAAATAGTCACCGAGGCCGCTGGCTATAGCCTTTTGGTCCGCGGGCCGGGGAGGCTCGCTCGGGCCGCCAGAAATAGGTACAGTTTTTCGAGGGTCCTCGCAGTTTAGTGGGAGGCAACGGTCAGAAGCCTACCCTAAAATGGAAAGAATGTCCAGCGCAGCTGCGGAAATAGTCGCCGAGGCCGTGGCTATAGCCTTGGTCCGCGGGGTCGGAAGGTGTTATGGGGATCCGGTTCGGAAATGGGTACAGCTACATTTCGAGGGTCCTCGTGATGCCTGGGCAGAGGCTACGGTCAGAAGCCTGCCCTAAAATGAGAAGAAATGTCCAGCGGCGCAGCGCGTGAAATAGTCGCCGAGGCCGGTGGGCTATAGCCTTTGGTCCGCGGGGGTTGGGGAGGGGCGTGGGGGGGCTCTGGGGGTCGGACATGGGTACAGTCTTTTCGAGGGTCCTCGCGCCCGCGGGAGGCTACGGTCGTGGCCTGCCCCTAAATGGCAAGAATGCCCGCGCGCGCGCGGAAATAGTCGCCGAGGCCGGTGGGCTATAGCCTGGTCCGCTGGGGTTGGGAGGGGCCGGAAATGTGTACAGCCTTTTCGAAAGTGTCCTCGCAGCGCCTGGGAGGCTACGGTCAGAGGCCTGCCCTAAAATGACAAGAAATGCCCAGCGGCGCAGCGCGTGAAATAGTCACCGAGGCCGGAGGGCTATAGCCTTTGGTCCGCTGGGGCCGGGAGGGGTTTCGAGGGCTCGCCGCCGAAATGGCATAGTCTTTACGAGGGTCGTCGTGTACCCAGTGGGAGGCTACGGTCAGAATCCTGCCCTAAAATGGCAAGAAATGTCCAGCGCAGCGCGTGAAATAGTCGCCGAGGCCGGCGGGCTATAGCCTTTGGTCCGCGGGGTCGGGAGGGGCGCCGTGGCTCGCCGGAAATGGCACAGTCTTTTCGAGGGTCCTCGTGTGCCTGGTGCAGGAGGCTACGGTCAAGCCCGCCTAAAATGGCAAGACATGCCCAGCGGCGCAGCGCGTGAAATAGTCACCNAGGCCGGTGGCTATAGCCTTTGTCCGCTGGGCGCTGGGGAGGGCGTCGGGGCTCTGAAGGCCGAAATGGGGACAGTCTTTTCGAGGGTCCTCGTGTGCCCAGTGGGAGGCTACGGTCAGAGGCCTGCCCTAAAATAGCAAGAAATGCCCAGCGGCGCAGCGCGGGAAATAGTCACTGAGGCCGGTGGCCTATAGCCTTTGGTCCGCGGGGGTTGGGGAGGGGGTTTCGGGGGCTCTGGAAATCGGAAATGGGTACAGTCTTTACGAGGGTCCTCGTGTGCCCAGTGGGAGGCTACGGTCAGCAGCCTGCCCTCAAATGGCAAGAAATGTCCAGCGGCGCAGCGCGTGAAATAGTTGCCGAGGCCAGTGGGCTATAGCCTTTGGTCCGCGGGGGTTGGGGAGGGGCGTCGGAAATGGGTACAGTCTTTCCGACGGCCCTCGTGTGCCCCGTGGGAGGCTACGGTAAGAGGCCTGCCCTAAAATGACAAGAAATGCCCAGCGGCGCAGCGCGTGAAATAGTCGTCGAGGCCGGTGGGCTATAGCCTTTGGTCCGCGGGGGTTGGGGAGGGGGTTTCGGGGGCTCTGGTCGTCAGAAATGGGTATAGTCTTTTCGAGGGTCCTCGTGTGCCCAGTGGGAGGCTACGGTCAGAAGCCTGCCCTAAAATGCCAAGAAATGCCAAGCGGCGCAGCTCGTCAAATAGTCTCCGAGGCCGGTGGGCTATAGCCTTTGGTCCGCGGGGGTTGGGGAAGGTGTTTCGGGGGCTCTGGTCGTCGGAAATGGGTACAATCTTTTCGAGGGTCCTCGTGTGCCCAGTGGGAGGCTACGGTCAGAAGGCTGCCCTAAAATGTGGAGAAATGTCCAGCGGTGTAGCGCGTGAAATAGTCGCCGAGGCCGGTGTGCTATAGCCTTTGGTCCGCGGGGGTTGGGGAGGGGCGTCGGAAATGGGTACAGTCTTTCCGACGGCCCTCGTGTGCCCCGTGGGAGGCTACGGTAAGAGGCCTGCCCTAAAATGGCAAGAAATGTCCAGCGGCGCAGCGCGTGAAATAGTTGCCGAGGCCGGTGGGCTATAGCCTTTGGTCCGCAGGGGGTGGGAGGGCGCTCGTGGCTCGCGCCGGAAATGGGTACAGCCTTTTCGAGGGTCCTCGTGCCCAGCAGAGGCTACGGTAAGAAGCCTGCCCTAAATGGCAGAAAATGCCCAGCGGCGCAGCGCGTGAAATAGTCATCGAGGCCGGTGGGCTATATCCTTGGTCCGCTGGGGTTTGTGGTTTAGGGGCTATGGTCACGAAATGGGTACAGTCTTTCGAGGGTCCTCGTGGCCAGCGGAGGCTACGGTCAGAAGCTTGCCCCTAAATGGCAAGAAATGCCCAGCGCTAACGCTGCGTGAAATAGTCACCGAGGCCGTGGCTATAGCCTTGGTCCGCGGGGGTTGGGGAGGGGTTAGCGGCTCGCCGGAAATGGGTACAGTCTTTCGAGGGTCCTCGTGTTCCCGCTGAGGCTACGTCAGAAGCCTGCCCAAAATGGCAAGACATGCCCAGCGCGCAGCGCCACAAATAGTCGCCGAGGCCGGGTGGGCTATAGCCTTTGTTCCGCTGGGGTTGGGGAGGGCGCTCGGCATGGTCGCCGAAATTGATACAGCCTTTCGAGGGTCCTCGTGGCCAGCAGGAGGCTACGGTCAGAAGCCCGCACTAAATGGCAAGAAATGCCCGCAGCGCGTGAAATAGTCACCGAGGCCCGTGGGATATAGCCTTTGGTCCGCTGGGAGGGGTTTAGGGGCTCGTCGCCGAAAATGGTTACGCCTTTTCGAGGGTCCTCGTGTGCCCAGTGGGAGGCTACGGTCAGAAGCATGCCGTAAAATGGCAAGTAATGCCCAGCGGCGCAGCGCGTTAAATAGTCGCCGAGGCCGGTGGGCTATAGCCATTGGTCCGCGGGGTTTGGGGAGGGGGTTTCGGGGGCTCTGGTCGTCGGAAATGGGTACAGTCTTTTCAAGGGTCCTCGTGTGCCAGGTGTGAGGCTACGGTCAGAAGCCTGCCCTAAAATGGAAAGAAATGTCCAGCGGCGCAGCGCGTGAAATAGTCGCCGAGGCCGGTGGGCTATAGCCTTTGGTCCGCGGGGGTCGGGAAGGTGTTATGGGGGATCTGGTCTTCGGAAATGGGTACAGTCATTTCGAGGGTCCTCGTATGCCCAGTGGGAGGCTACGGTCAGAAGCCTGCCCTAAAATGAGAAGAAATGTCCAGCGGCGCAGCGTGTGAAATAGTCGCCGAGGCCGGTGGGCTATAGCCTTTCGTCCGCGGGGGTTGGGGAGGGACGTTCGGGGGCTCTGGGCGTCCGAAATGGGTACAGTCTTTTCGAGGGTCCTCGTGTGCCCAGTGGGAGGCTACGGTCAGAAGCATGCCGTAAAATGGCTAGTAATGCCCAGCGGCGCAGCGCGTTAAATAGTCGCCGAGGCCGGTGGGCTATAGCCATTGGTCCGCGGGGGTTGGGGAGGGGGTTTCGGCCTGGCCGGAAATGGGTACAGTCTTTCAAGGGTCCTCGTGTGCCTGGGCAGGAGGCTACGGTCAGAGGCCTACCCTAAAATGGCAAGAAATGCTCAGCGGCGCAGCGCGTGAAATAGTCACCGAGGCTGCACAGCCTTGGTCCGCTGGGGCTGGGAGGGGTTTCGGGGCTCGCCGTAAATAGGTACAGTCTTTTCGAGGGTCCTCGTGTGCCTAGTGGGAGGCAACGGTCAGAAGCCTACCCTAAAATGGAAAGAAATGTCCAGCGGCGCAGCGCGTGAAATAGTCGCCGAGGCCGGTGGGCTATAGCCTTTGGTCCGCGGGGGTCGGGAAGGTGTTATGGGGGATCTGGTCTTCGGAAATGGGTACAGTCATTTCGAGGGTCCTCGTATGCCCAGTGGGAGGCTACGGTCAGAAGCCTGCCCTAAAATGAGAAGAAATGTCCAGCGGCGCAGCGCGTGAAATAGTCGACGAGGCCGGTCGGCTATAGCCTTTGGTCCGCGGGGGGTGGGGAGGCGCTCGGGGCCTGGGTGTCGGAAATGGGCACGCTGAGGGTCCTCGCGCCTCAAAGGGGGAGGCTACGTCAGGGCCTGCCCTAAATGGCAAGAAATGCCCGCGCGCAGCTGCGAAATTCGCCCCGCCGGGCTATAGCCTGGTCCGCGGGGTTGGGAGGGCGAAATGTGTACAGCCTTTTCGAGTTTCCTCGTGCGCCAGGTGGAGGCTACGGTCGAGGCCTGCCCTAAATGACAAGAAATGCCCGCGGCGCAGCGCTGCGGAAATAGTCACCGAGGCCGAGGGCTATAGCCTTTGGGTCCGGGCGGGTTGGGAGGGGTTTCAGGCTTTCGAAATGGTCCTTACGAGGGTCCTGGTGGGAGGCTACTGTCAGAATCCTGCCCTAAAATGGCAAGAAAAGCAAAGCAGCGCAGCTGGGGAAATAGACGCCGAGGCCGGTGGGCTATAGCCTTTGGTCCGGGGGTTGGGGAGGGCGCTCGTGGCTCGCGCCGGAAATGGGTACAGTCTTCGAGGGTCCTCGGTGCCTGGGCAGAGGCTACGGCCGAAGCCTGCCCAAAATGGCAAGAATGCCAGCGCGCAGCTGCGGAAATAGTCATCGAGGCCGGTGGGCTATCCTTGGTCCGCTGGGGTTTGGGAGGGGTTTAGGGGGCTATGGTCGCCGAAAATCGGGTACGCTTTTCGAGGGTCCTCGTGGCTGGGGAGGCTACGGTCAGAAGCTGCCCCAAAATGGCAAGAAATGCCCAGTGGCGCAGCGCGAAATAGTCACCGAGGCCGTGGGCTATAGCCTTTGGTCCGCTGGGATTGGGAGGGGTTTAGGGCTCTGGTCCGCCGGAAATGGGCACAGCTTTTCGAGGGTCCTCGTGGCCAGTTGAGGTTACGGTCAGAAGCTCGCCCTAAATGGCAAGAAATGCCCAGCGCGCAACGCTGAAATAGTCGCCGAGGCCGGCGGGCTATAGCCTTTGGTCCGCTGGGCCGAGGGGCCGGGGCTATGGTCGTCGCAAATTGATACAGTCTTTTCGAGGGTCCTCGTGTGGCCAGTGTGAGGCTACGGTCAGAATCATGCCGTAAAATGGCAAGTAATGCCCAGCGGCGCAGCGCGTTAAATAGTCACCGAGGCCGGTGGGCTATAGCCTTTGGTCCGCTGGGGTTGGGAGGGCCGGGGCTATGGTCACGGAAATTGGGATACAGTCTTTTCGAGGGTCCTCGTGCCAGGGCAGAGGCTACGGTCAGAAGCCTACGCCTAAATGGCAAGAAATGCCCAGCGCGCAGCGCGTGAAATAGTCACCGAGGCCGTGGGCACAGCCATTGGTCCGCTGGGGCCGGGAGGGGTTTCGGGCCTGCCGCCGGAAATGGGTACATGCCTTTTCAAGGGTCTCGGTGCCTAGTGGGAGGCTACGGTCAGAAACCTACCCTAAATGGAAAGAAATGTCCAGCGCGCAGCGCAGGTGAAATAGTCACCGAGGCCGTGGGCTATAGCCTGGTCCGCTGGGGTTGGGAAGGTGTTCGGGGCCCGCCGAAATGGGTACAGTCTTTCGAGGGTCCTCGATGCCTGGGGAGGCTACGGTCAGAAGCCTACCCTAAAATGAGAAGAAATGTCCAGCGGCGCAGCGCGTGAAATAGTCGCCGAGGCCGGTGGGCTATAGCCTTGGTCCGCTGGGGTCGTGGAGGGCGCCTGGGGATCCGTGTCGGAAATGGGTACAGTCATTTCGAGGGTCCTCGCGATGCCTGGGGGAGGCTACGGTCGTGGCCTGCCCTAAATGGCAAGAAATGCCGCGCAGCTGCGTGAAATAGTCACCGAGGCCGGTGGCTATAGCCTGGTCCGGGGGCCGGGAGGGGTTTCGGGGCTCGCCGCCGAAATAGGTACAGTCTTTCGAGGGTCCTCGTGCCTAGTGGGAGTCTACGGTCAGAAGCCTACCCTAAAATGGAAAGAAATGTCCAGCGCGGCGCAGCTGCGGAAATAGTCGCCGAGGCCGGTGGGCTATAGCCTTGGTCCGCTGGGGGAAGGTGCTGGTCGAAATGGGTACAGTCATTTCGAGGGTCCTCGATGCGCTGGGGGAGGCTACGGTCAAGGCCTGCCCTAAAATGAGAAGAGAATGTCCCAGCGCGCAGCGTGAAATAGTCACCGAGGCCGGAGGGCTATAGCCTTTTGGTCCGCTGGGGCTGGGAGGGGTTTCGAGGGCTCGCCGCCGAAATGGGTACAGCCTTTACGAGGGTCTCGTGCCCAGTGGGAGGCTACGGTCAGAATCCTGCCCTAAAATGGCAAGAAATGTCCAGCGGCGCAGCGCGTGAAATAGTCGCTGAGGCCGGTGGGCTATAGCCTTTGGTCCGCGGGGTTTGGGGAGGGGCGTTCGTTGGCTCTGGGCGTCGGAAATGGGTACAGTCTTTTCGAGGGTCGTCGTGCCTGGGCAGCAGAGGCTACGTTCAGAAGCCTGCCCTAACTGGCCAACAAATGCCCTGCGGCGCAGCTCGTTAAATAGTCTTGGAGGCCGGTGGTCTATATCCTTTGGTCCGGGGGGGTTTGGGGGGGGGTTTCGGGGGCTATGGTCGTCGAAAATCGGCACAGTCTTTTCGAGGGTCCTCGTGTGGCCAGTGGGAGGCTACGGTCAGAAGCTTGCCCTAAATTGGCATGATTGGCCGTGCTTCTCAAGGCTTGAAATAGTCACCGAGGCCGGTGGGCTATAGCCTTTGGTCCGCGGGGATTGGGGAGGGGGTTTAGCGGGCTCTGGTCGTCGGAAATGGATACAGTCTTTTCGAGGGTCCTCGTGTTCCCGCTGAGGCTACGGTCAGAAGCTCGCCCTAAATGGCAAGACATGCCCAGCGCGCAGCGCCACAAATAGTCGCCGAGGCCGTGGGCTATAGCCTTTGTTCCGCTGGGCCGGGAGGGCGTCGGGGCTATGGTCGCCGAAATTGATACAGTCTTTCGAGGGTCCTCGTAGGCTGCGAGGCTACGGTCAGAAGCCCGCACTAAAATGGCAAGAAATGCCCAGCGCGCGCAGCTGGAAATAGTCACCGAGGCCGTGGGCTATAGCCTTGGTCCGCGGGGTTGGGAGGGGGTTTAGGGCTCGTCGCCGAAAATGGTTACGCTTTTCGAGGGTCCTCGTAGCCCAGGGTGGCTACGGTCATAAGCATGCCGAAAATGGCAAGTACGCCCAGCGCGCAGCTGTTAAATAGTCGCCGAGGCCGGTGGGCTATAGCCTTTATTCCGCGGGGGTTGCGGGGGGAGGTTCGGGGGCTCTGGGTGTCGGAAATGGGTACAGTCTTTTCGAGGGTCCTCGCGTGTGGGAGGCTACGGTCGGCCTGCCCTAAATGGCAAGAAATGTCCAGCGCGCAGCGGTGAAATAGTCGCCGAGGCCGGTGGGCTATAGCCTTGGTCCGCGGGGTCCGGAAGGTGCATGGGGATCTGGTCTCGGAAATGGGTACAGCCATTTCGAGGGTCCTCGATGCCTGGGAGGCTACGGTCAGAAGCCTGCCCTAAAATGAGAAGAAATGTCCAGCGCGCAGCGCGTGAAATAGTCGCCGAGGCCGGTGGGCTATAGCCTTTGGTCCGCGGGGCCGGGAGGCGCTCGGGGCCTGGGTGTCGGAAATGGCAGTCTTTTGAGGGTCTCGCGCTCGTGGGAGGCTACGGTCGTGGCCTGCCCTAAATGGCAAGAAATGCCCAGCGCGCAGCTGCGAAATAGTCGCCGAGGCCGTGGCTATAGCCTTTGGTCCGCGGGGTTGTGGGAGGGGTTTCGGGCCGCCGTAAAAGGGTACAGTCTTTTCGAGGGTCCTCATGTGCCCAGTGGGAGGCTACGGTCAGAAGCCTGCCCTAAAATGGCAAGAAATCCCAAGCGGCGCAGCGCGTCAAATAGTCGCTGAGGCCGGTGGGCTATAGCCTTTGGTCCGCGGGGTTGGGCAAGGTGTTTCGGGGGCTCTGGTCGTCGGAAATGGGTACAGTCTTTTCGAGGGTCCTCGTGTACCCAGTGGGAGCCTACGGTAAGAAGCCTGCCCTAAAATGGCAAGACATGCCCAGCGGCGCAGCGCGTGAAATAGTCGCCGAGGCCGGTGGGCTATAGCCTTTCGTCCGCGGGGGTTGGGGAGGGACGTTCGGGGGCTCTGGGCGTCCGAAATGGGTACAGTCTTTTCGAGGGTCCTCGTGTACCCAGTGGGAGGCTACGGTCAGAGGCTTGCTCTAAAATGGCAAGAAATGCCCAGCGGCGCAGCGCGTGAAATAGTCGCCGAGGCCGGTGGGCTATAGCCTTTGTTCCGCGGGGGTTGGGGAGGGGCGTTCGGGGGCTATGGTCGTCGCAAATTGATACAGTCTTTTCGAGGGTCCTCGTGGCTGCGTGAGGCTACGGTCAGAAGCTCAGACTAAAATGGCAAGAAATGCCTGGCGGCGCAGCATGCGAAATAGTCACCGAGGCCGGTGGGCTATAGCCTTTGGTCCGCGGGGGTTGGGGAGGGGGTTTAGGGGGCTCTGGTCGTCGAAAATGGGTACAGTCTTTTCGAGGGTCCTCGTGTGCCCAGTGGGAGGCTACGGTCAGAAGCATGCCATAAAATGGCAAGTAATGCCCAGCGGCGCAGCGCGTTAAATAGTCGCCGAGGCCGGTGGGCTATAGCCTTTGGTCCGCGGGGGTTGGGGAGGGGCGTTCGGGGCTCGCCGGAAATGGGTACAGCCATTTCAAGGGTCCTCGTGTGCTGTGTGTGAGGCTACGGTCAAGCCCGCCTAAAATGGAAAGAAATGTCCAGCGGCGCAGCGCGTGAAATAGTCGCCGAGGCCGGTGGGCTATAGCCTTTGGTCCGCGGGGGTCGGGAAGGTGGTATGGGGGATCTGGTCTTCGGAAAAGGGTACAGTAATTTCGAGGGTCCTCGGATGCCCAGGGGGAGGCTACGGTCAGAAGCCTGCCCTAAAAATAGAATAAATGTCCAGCGGCGCAGCGCGTGAAATAGCCGCCGAGGCCGGTGAGCTATAGCCGTTGGTCCGCTGGGGGGGAGGGCGCTGGGGCCTGGGTGTCGGAAATGGGCAGTCTTTTCGAGGGTCCTCGCTGGGGAGGCTACGGTCAGAAGCCTTCCCCAAAATGGCAAGAAATGACCAGCGGCGCAGCGCGTGAAATAGTCACCGAGGCCGGTGGGCTATAGCCTCTGGTCCGCGGGGCTGGGAGGGGGTTTCGTGGCTCGCCGTAAATGGGTACAGTCTTTCGAGGGTCCTCGTGTGCCCAGTGGGAGGCTACGGTCAGAAGCCTGCCCTAAAATGGCAAGAAATCCCAAGCGGCGCAGCGCGTCAAATAGTCGCTGAGGCCGGTGGGCTATAGGCTTTGGTCCGCGGGGTTGGGCAAGGTGTTTCGGGGGCTCTGGTCGTCGAAAATGGTTACAGTCTTTTCGAGGGTCCTCGTGTGCCCAGTGGGAGGCTACGGTCAGAAGCATGCCGTAAAATGGCAAGTAATGCCCAGCGGCGCAGCGCGTTAAATAGTCGCCGAGGCCGGTGGGCTATAACCTTTGGTTCGCGGGGGTTGGGAGTGGGTTTCGGGGCTCGCCGAAATGGGTTACAGTCTTTCAAGGGTCCTCGTGGTGCGGTGAGGCTACGGTCAAGCATGCCCTAAATGGAAAGAAATGTCCAGCGCGCAGCTGAAATAGTCGCCGAGGCCGTGGCTATAGCCTTGGTCCGCTGGGTCGGGAGGTTTATGGGGATCTGGCCGGAAATGGGTACAGCCATTTCGAAGGGTCCTCAGATGCCTGGGAGGCTACGGTCAAGCCTGCCCTAAAATGAGAAGAAATGTCCAGCGCGCAGGCAGGAAATAGTCGCCGAGGCCGGTGGGCTATAGCCTTGGTCCGCGGGGCCGGGAAGGCGCTGGGGCTCGGTGTCGGAAATGGGTACAGCCTTTTGAGGGTCCTCGATGCCTGGGAGGAGGCTACGGTCGGCCCGCCCTAAATGAGAAGAAATGCCCAGCGCGCAGCGTGAAATAGCCGAGGCCGGTGGGCTATAGCCTTTGGTCCGCGGGGCCGGGAGGGGGGCTCGGGCTCGGAAAAGGGTACAGTCTTTTCGAGGGTCCTCATGTGCCTGGGGAGGCTACGGCCGAAGCCTGCCCTAAAATGGCAAGAAATGCCCAGCGCGCAGCGCAAATAGTCGCCGAGGCCGGTGGGCTATAGCCTGGTCCGGGGCCGGGGTTTCGGCTCGCCGAAATGGGTACAGCCTTTTCGAGGGTCCTCGTACCCGGGGAGGCTACGGTCAGAAGCCTGCCCTAAAATGGCAAGAAATGCCCAGCGGCGCAGCGCTTGAAATAGTCGCCGAGGCCGGTGGGCTATAGCCCTTGGTCCAAGGGGGTTAGGGAGGGACGTTCGGGGGCTCTGGGCGTCCGAAATGGGTACAGTCTTTTCGAGGGTCCTCGTGTACCCAGTGGGAGGCTACGGTCAGAGGCTTGCTCTAAAATGGCAAGAAATGCCCAGCGGCGCAGCGCGTGAAATAGTCGCCGAGGCCGGTGGGCTATAGCCTTTGTTCCGCGGGGGTTGGGGAGGGGCGTTCGGGGGCTATGGTCGTCGCAAATTGATACAGTCTTTTCGAGGGTCCTCGTGTGGCCAGTGTGAGGCTACGGTCAGAAGCCTGTACTAAAATGGCAAGAAATGCCCAGTGGCGCAGCGCGTGAAATAGTCACCGAGGCCGGTGGGCTATAGCCTTTGGTCCGCGGGGGTTGGGGAGGGGGTTTAGGGGGCTCTGGTCATCGAAAATGGTTACAGTCTTTTCGAGGGTCCTCGTGTGCCCAGTGGGAGGCTACGGTCAGAAGCATGCCGTAAAATGGCAAGTAATGCCCAGCGGCGCAGCGCGTTAAATAGTCGCCGAGGCCGGTGGGCTATAGCCATTGGTCCGCGGGGGTTGGGGAGGGGGTTTCGGGGGCTCGGGTCGTCGGAAATGGGTACAGTCATTTCTAGGGTCCTCGCGTGCTGTGTGTGAGGCTACGGTCAGAAGCCTGCCCTAAAATGGAAAGAAATGTCCAGCGGCGCAGCGCGTGAAATAGTCGCCGAGGCCGGTGGGCTATAGCCTTTGGTCCGCGGGGGTCGGGAAGGTGTTATGGGGGATCTGGTCTTCGGAAATGGGTACAGTCATTTCGAGGGTCCTCGTATGCCCAGTGGGAGGCTACGGTCAGAAGCCTGCCCTAAAATGAGAAGAAATGTCCAGCGGCGCAGCGTGTGAAATAGTCGCCGAGGCCGGTGGGCTATAGCCTTTGGTCCGCGGGGGTTGGGGAGGGGCGTTCGGGGGCTCTGGGTGTCGGAAATGGGTACAGTCTTTTCGAGGGTCCTCGCGTGCCCAGTGGGAGGCTACGGTCAGGGCCTGCCCTAAAATGGCAAGAAATGCCCAGCGGCGCAGCGCGTGAAATAGTCGCTGAGGCCGGTGGGCTATAGCCTTTGGTCCGCGGGGGTTGGGGAGGGGGTTTCGGGGGCTCTGGCCGTCAGAAAAGGGTACAGTCTTTTCGAGGGTCCTCGTGTGCCCAGTGGGAGGCTACGGTCAGAAGCCTGCCCTAAAATGGCAAGAAATCCCAAGCGGCGCAGCGCGTCAAATAGTCGCTGAGGCCGGTGGGCTATAGGCTTTGGTCCGCGGGTTTGGGCAAGGTGTTTCGGGGGCTCTGGTCGTCGAAAATGGTTACAGTCTTTTCGAGGGTCCTCGTGTGCCCAGTGGGAGGCTACGGTCAGAAGCATGCCGTAAAATGGCAAGTAATGCCCAGCGGCGCAGCGCGTTAAATAGTCGCCGAGGCCGGTGGGCTATAGCCATTAGTCCGCGGGGTTTGGGGAGGGGGTTTCGGGGGCTCTGGTCGTCGGAAATGGGTACAGTCTTTTCAAGGGTCCTCGTGTGCCAGGTGTGAGGCTACGGTCAGAAGCCTGCCCTAAAATGGAAAGAAATGTCCAGCGGCGCAGCGCGTGAAATAGTCGCCGAGGCCGGTGGGCTATAGCCTTTGGTCCGCGGGGGTCGGGAAGGTGTTATGGGGGATCTGGTCTTCGGAAATGGGTACAGTCATTTCGAGGGTCCTCGTATGCCCAGTGGGAGGCTACGGTCAGAAGCCTGCCCTAAAATGAGAAGAAATGTCCAGCGGCGCAGCGTGTGAAATAGTCGCCGAGGCCGGTGGGCTATAGCCTTTGGTCCGCGGGGGTTGGGGCGCTCGGGGCCTCGTGTCGGAAATGGGTACAGTCTTTGAGGGTCCTCGCGCTCAGCTGGGAGGCTACGGGCAGGGCCTGCCCTAAATTGGCAAGAAATGCCCAGCGGCGCCGCGCGTGAAATAGTCGCCGAGGCCGGGGGGCTATAGCGGGTGGTCCGCGGGGCCGGGAGGGGTTTCGGGCCCGCAATGTAAGGGTACAGTCTTTCGAGGGTCCTCGTGTGCCTGGGGAGGCTACGGTCAGAAGCCTGCCCTAAATGGCAAGAAATCCCTGCGCGAGCTGCCAAATAGTCGCTGAGGCCGGTGGGCTATAGCCTTTGGTCCGCGGGGTTGGGCAAGGTGTTTCGGGGGCTCTGGTCGTCGGAAATGGGTACAGTCTTTTCGAGGGTCCTCGTGTACCCAGTGGGAGCCTACGGTCAGAAGCCTGCCCTAAAATGGCAAGACATGCCCAGCGGCGCAGCGCGTGAAATAGTCGCCGAGGCCGGTGGGCTATAGCCTTTCGTCCGCGGGGGTTGGGGAGGGACGTTCGGGGGCTCTGGGTGTCCGAAATGGGTACAGTCTTTTCGAGGGTCCTCGTGTACCCAGTGGGAGGCTATGGTCAGAGGCCTGCTCTAAAATGGCAAGAAATGCCCAGCGGCGCAGCGCGTGAAATAGTCGCCGAGGCCGGTGGGCTATAGCCTTTGTTCCGCGGGGGTTGGGGAGGGGCGTTCGGGGGCTATGGTCGTCGCAAATTGATACAGTCTTTTCGAGGGTCCTCGTGTGGCCAGTGTGAGGCTACGGTCAGAAGCCTGCACTAAAATGGCAAGAAATGCCCAGCGGCGCAGCGCGTGAAATAGTCACCGAGGCCGGTGGGCTATAGCCTTTGGTCCGCGGGGGTTGGGGAGGGGGTTTAGGGGGCTCTGGTCGTCGAAAATGGTTACAGTCTTTTCGAGGGTCCTCGTGTGCCCAGTGGGAGGCTACGGTCAGAAGCATGCCGTAAAATGGCAAGTAATGCCCAGCGGCGCAGCGCGTTAAATAGTCGCCGAGGCCGGTGGGCTATAGCCATTGGTCCGCGGGGGTTGGGGAGGGGGTTTCGGGGGCTCTGGTCGTCGGAAATGGGTACAGTCATTTCAAGGGTCCTCGTGTGCCAGGTGTGAGGCTACGGTCAGAAGCCTGCCCTAAAATGGAAAGAAATGTCCAGCGGCGCAGCGCGTGAAATAGTCGCCGAGGCCGGTGGGCTATAGCCTTTGGTCCGCGGGGGTCGGGAAGGTGTTATGGGGGATCTGGTCTTCGGAAATGGGTACAGTCATTTCGAGGGTCCTCGTATGCCCAGTGGGAGGCTACGGTCAGAAGCCTGCCCTAAAATGAGAAGAAATGTCCAGCGGCGCAGCGCGTGAAATAGTCGCCGAGGCCGGTGGGCTATAGCCTTTGGTCCGCGGGGGTTGGGGCGGGGCGTTCGGGGGCTCTGGGTGTCGGAAATGGGTACAGTCTTTTCGAGGGTCCTCGCGCCTGGGAGGCTACGGCCGTGGCCTGCCCTAAATGGCAAGAAATGCCCAGCGCGCAGCGCGGAAATAGTCGCCGATGCCGTGGGCTATAGCCTGGTCCGCTGGGGCCGGGAGGGGTTTCGGGGCCCGCCGTCAGAAATGGGTACAGTCTTTTCGAGGGTCCTCGTGTGCCCAGTGGGAGGCTACGGTCAGAAGCCTGCCCTAAAATGGCAAGAAATGCCAAGCGGCGCAGCGCGTCAAATAGTCGCTGAGGCCGGTGGGCTATAGCCTTTGGTCCGCGGGGTTGGGCAAGGTGTTTCGGGGGCTCTGGTCGTCGGAAATGGGTACAGTCTTTTCGAGGGTCCTCGTGTACCCGCTGGAGCCTACGGTCAGAAGTCGCCTAAAATGGCAAGACATGCCCAGCGGCGCAGCGCGTGAAATAATCGCCGAGGCCGGTGGGCTATAGCCTTTGGTCCGCGGGGGTTGGGGAGGGACGTTCGGGGGCTCTGGGCGTCCGAAATGGGTACAGTCTTTTCGAGGGTCCTCGTGTACCCAGTGGGAGGCTACGGTCAGAGGCCTGCTCTAAAATGGCAAGAAATGCCCAGCGGCGCAGCGCGGGAAATAGTCACCGAGCCCGGTGGGCTATAGCCTTTGGTCCGCGGGGGTTGGGGAGGGGGTTTAGGGGGCTCTGGTCGTCGAAAATGGGTACAGTCTTTTCGAGGGTCCTCGTGTGCCCAGTTGGAGGCTACGGTCGGAAGCCTGCCCCAAAATGGCAAGAAATACCCAGCGGCGCAGCGCGTGAAATAGTCACCGAGGCCGGTGGGCTACTGCCTTTGGTACGCGGGGGTTGGGGAGGTGGTTTAGGGGGCTCTGGTCGTCGGAAATGGGTACAGTCATTTCGAGGGTCCTCGCGAGCCCAGTGGGAGGCTACGGTCAGAAGCCTGCCCTAAAATGACAAGACATGCCCAGCGGCGCAGCGCGTGAAATAGTCACCGAGGCCGGTGGGCTATAGCCTTTGGTCCGCGGGGGTTGGGGAGGGGCGTCGGAAATGTGTACGGTCTTTTCGAGTGTCCTCGTGTGCCCCGTGGGAGGCTACGGTCAGAGGCCTGCCCTAAAATGACAAGAAATGCCCAGCGGCGCAGCGCGTGAAATAGTCACCGAGGCCGGAGGGCTATAGCCTTTGGTCCGCGGGGGTTGGGGAGGGGGTTTCGAGGGCTCTGGCCGTCAGAAATGGGTACAGTCTTTACGAGGGTCCTCGTGTGCCCAGTGGGAGGCTACGGTCAGAATCCTGCCCTAAAATGGCAAGAAATGTCCAGCGGCGCAGCGCGTGAAATAGTCGCCGAGGCCGGTGGGCTATAGCCTTTGGTCCGCGGGGGTTGGGGAGGGGCGTTCGGTGGCTCTGGGCGTCGGAAATGGGTACAGTCTTTTCGAGGGTCCTCGTGTGCCCAGTGTGAGGCTACGGTCAGAAGCCTGCCCTAAAATGGCAAAAAATGCCCAGCGGCGCAGCGCGTGAAATAGTCATCGAGGCCGGTGGGCTATATCCTTTGGTCCGCGGGGGTTTGGGCGGGGGTTTAGGGGGCTATGGTCGTCGAAAATGGGCACAGTCTTTTCGAGGGACCTCGTGTGGCCAGTGGGAGGCTACGGTCAGAAGCTTGCCCTAAAATGGCAAGAAATGCCCAGCGGCGCAGCGCGTGAAATAGTCACCGAGGCCGGTGGGCTATATCCTTTGGTTTGCGGGGGTTGGGGAGGGGGTTTAGCGGGCTCTGGTCGTCGGAAATGGGTACAGTCTTTTCGAGGGTCCTCGTGTACCCAGTGGGAGGCTACGGTCAGAGGCCTGCTCTAAAATGGGAAGAAATGCCCAGCGGCGCAGCGCGGGAAATAGTCGCCGAGGCCGGTGGGCTATAGCCTTTGTTCCGCGGGGGTTGGGGAGGCGCGTTCGGGGGCTATGGTCGTCGCAAATTTGTACAGTCTTTTCGAGGGTCCTCGTGTGGCTGGGGCAGGAGGCTACGGGTCAGAAGCCCGCACTAAATGGCAAGAATGCGCAGCCGCGGAAATAGTCACCGAGGCCGTGAGAGGCCGGGCTATGAGCCGGTCCGCTGGGTTGGGAGGGGTTTAGGGGCCTCGTCACGAAAATGGTTACGCCTTTTCGAGGGTCCTCGTAGCCCAAAGGGGAGGCTACGGTCGGCATTACGCCGAAATGGCAAGTAATGCCCAGCGCAGCGCTGCTAAATAGTCGCCGAGGCCGGGCTGGCAGCCATTGGTCCGCGGGGCCGGGAGGGGGTTTCGCCTGGGTCACGGAAATGGGCAAGCGCTTTTCAATGGTCCTCGGTGCAGGTGTGAGGCTACTGGCCGAAGTTTTGCCCTAAAAATGGAAAGAATGTCCAGCGCGCAGCGCAAGGTGAAATAGCGAAGGTTGCGCTGGCTGGCTCTCGTCCGCGGGGTCGGAAGGTGTTATGGGGGATCCGTCTTCGGAAATGAGTACAGTCATTTCGAGGTCCTCGATGCCTGGGGCTGGAGGCTACGGTCGAAGCCCGCCTCAAATGAGAAGAAATGTCCAGCGGGCGCAGCGCAGGAAATAGTCGCCGAGGCCGGTGGCAGCCTTGGTCCGCGGGGCCGGGAGGGGCGTCGGGGCCTGGGTGTCGGAAATGGGTACAGCCGAGGGTCTCGCGCGCTCAAGGGGAGGCTACGGCCGTGGGCCTGCCCTAAAATGGCAAGACATGCCCAAGCGCAGCTGCGGAAATAGTCGCCGAGGCCGTGGCTGGCAGCTCGGTCCGGGGGCCGAGGGGTTTCGGCCCGCTGTCGAAATGGCAGTTTTTCGAGGGTCTCGTGCACAGCTGAGGCTACGGCCAGAAGCCTGCCCTAAATGACAAGACATGCCCAAGGCGCAGCGCTGAAATAGTCACCGAGGCCGGTGGGCTATAGCCTTGGTCCCCGGGGTCGGGAGGGCGCTCGGGGCCTGGGTGTCGGAAATGGGTACAGTCATTTCGAGGGTCTCACGTGCTCAGTGAGGCTACGGGCCAAAAGCCTGCCTAAATGGCAAGATATGCCTGCGCGCAGCTGAAAGAGTCACCGAGGCCGGTGGGCTATAGCCCGGTCCGCTGGGGCCGGGAGGGGTTTCGGGGCTCGTCATCGAAAATGGTAGTCTTTACGAGGGTCTCTCGTGGTTCCTGGGAGGCTACGGTCAAAACTCGCCCTAAAATGGCAAGAAATGTCCAGCGCAGCGCTGAAATAGTCGCCGAGGCCGGTGGGCTATAGCCTTTGGGGCCGCGGGGTTGGGGAGGTGTTCGTGGCCTCAAGCGCCGGAAATGGGTACAGTCTTTTCGAGGGTCCTCGGTGCCTGGCGTGGAGGCGCGGTCAGAGGCCTGTCCTAAAACAGCAAGAAATGTCCAGCGGCGCAGGGCGGGAAATAGTCACTGAGGCCGGTGGCCTATAGCCTTTGGTCCGCGGGGGTTGGGGAGGCGCGTTCGGGGGCTATGGTCGTCGCAAATTTGTACAGTCTTTTCGAGGGTCCTCGTGTGGCCAGTGTGAGGCTACGGTCAGAAGCCTGCACTAAAATGGCAAGAAATGCCCAGCGGCGCAGCGCGTGAAATAGTCACCGAGGCCGGTGGGCTATAGCCTTTGGTCCGCGGGGGTTGGGGAGGGGGTTTCGGCCGCACGAAAATGGTTACAGTCTTTTTCTGAGGGTCCTCGTAGCCCAGCGGGAGGCTACGGTCAGAAGCGCATGCCGTGAAATGGCAAGTAATGCCCAGCGCGCAGCGCTTAAATAGTCGCCGAGGCCGGTGGGCTACAGCCATTGGTCCGCTGGGGCCGAGGGGGTTTCGGGCTCGGTCACGCTGAAATGGGTACATAGCTCATTTCAAGGGTCCTCGGTGCTGTGTGGTGGAGGCTACGTCAGAAGCCGCCTAAAATGGAAAGAAATGTCCCAGCGCAGCGCGTGAAATAGTCGCCGAGGTGGGCGCAGCCTCGGTCCGGGGTGGGAAGGTGTTATGGGGATCTGGTTCGGAAATGGCACAGGTCATTTCGAGGGTCCTCGATGCCTGGGTGAGGCTACGTCAGAAGCCTGCCCTAAATGAGAAGAAATGTCCAGCGCAGCGAAGGCAGGAATAGTCGCCGAGGCCGGTGGCTATAGCCTTTGGTCCGCTGGGTTGGGGAGGGACGCCTGGGGCCTGGCGTCCAAATGGTACAGTCTTTTCGAGGGTCCCTGTACCCATGGGAGGCTACGGTCGAGGCCTCGCTCTAAAATGGCAAGAAATGCCAGCCGCGCAGCCGGAAATAGTCACCGAGCCCGTGGGCTATAGCCTTTGGTCCGCTGGGCCGGGAGGGGGGGTTTAGGCTCGTCGCCGAAAAATGGGTACAGCTTTTCGAGGGTCCTCGTGTAGCCCGCTGGAGGCTACGGTCGAAGCCTTCGCCCCAAAATGGCAAGAAATACCAGCAGCGCAGAAGGAAATAGTCACCGAGGCCGGTGGGCTACCGCCTTTGGTACACACGGGTGGGAGGGGTTTAGGGGGCTCGTCGCCGGAATGGGTATGGGTACCATTTCGAGGGTCTCACGAGCCTGTGGAGGCTACGTCATAAGCCTTCCCTAAAATGACAAGACATGCCCAGCGCAGCGTGAAATAGTCACCGAGGCCGGTGGGCTATAGCCTTTGGTCCCCGGGCCGGAGGGCGCTCGGGGCCTGGGTGTCGGAAATGGGTACATATTCCGAGGGTCCTCACGCGCTCAGGGAGGCTACTTGGTCAAAAGCCTCGCCCTAAAATGGCAAGACATGCCCAGCGCGCACGTGAAAGAGTCACCGAGGCCGTGGGCTATAGCCTTTGGGTCCGGGGCTGGGAGGGGCGTCAGTCGCCTGGCCGAAATGGCACAGTCTTTCGCTGGGTCCTCGTGGTGCCCAAAGTGGGAGGCTATGGTCGAGGCCTGTCCTAAAACAGCAAGAAATGTCCAGCGCTGCAGAGCGCTGAAATAGCCGCCGAGGCCGGGTGGGCTATAGCCTTCTCGTCCGCTGGGTCGGGAAGGTGTTGGGGGCTCGCCGCCGAAAATGGTTACAGTCTTTCGAGGGTCCTCGTGGTGCCAGCGGGAGGCTACGGTCACAAGTATGCCGAAATGGCAAGCACGCTCCAGCCGCGCAGCTGCTAAATAGTCACGCCGAGGCCGGTGGGGCTGGCAGCCATTGGTCCGGGGTGGGGAGGGGTTTCGGGGCCCGGTCGCTTCTGAATGGGTACAGTTTTTCAATGGTCTCGGTGCAGGTGTGAGGCTACGGTCAGAAGCTGCCCTAAAATGGAAAGAAATGTCCGCCGCGCAAGCGCGCAGAGGAAGGCACGTCGGTGGCCGGGCTATAGCCTTTGGGTCCGGGGTCGAAGCAGGCATGGGGATCCGGTCTTCGAAACGAGTACCATACTCGAGGGTCCCAGATGCCCAAGCCTGGGAGGCTACGGTCAAGCCCGCCCCTAAAAATGAGAAGAAATGTCCAGCGCTGCAGCTGCAGGAAATAGTCGCCGAGGCCGTGGGCTATAGCCTGGTCCGCTGGGGTTGGGGAGGGCGCTATGGGGCCCGTGGGGTCGGAAATGGGCAGTCTGAGGGTCCTCGCGGCTCAAGGGAGGCTACGGTCAGGGCTCGCCCTAAATGGCAAGACATATGCCCAGCGCGGCAAGCGCGAAATAGTTACCGAGGCCAGTGGGCTATAGCCTTTTGGTCCGCATATGGGTCAGAGAGGTTTAGGTGGCTCGACGTCGAAATGGCATGTTTCGAGGGTCTCGCCCCAATGTGAGGCTACGGTCAGAAGCCCACCCGTAATGGCAAGACATGCCCAGCGGCGCAGCGATGAAATAGTCACCGAGGCCGTGGGCTGCAGCCGCTGGTCCGCGGGTTGGGACGGGTTTCAGGGGCTCGGCCGCCGGAATGGGTACAGCCATTTCGAGGGTCTTCAGATTCCCTGGAGGCCACTGTCAGAAGCCTGCCCTATAATGCCAAGAAATGTATAGCGCAGCAGTGAAATAGTCACCGAGGCCGTGGGCTATAGCCTGGTCCGCTGGGGCCGGGAGGCGCTCGGGGCCTGGTGTAAATGGTACAGTCTTTTCGAGGGTCCTCGTAGCCCAAAGTGGGTGAGGCTACGGGTCAGAGGCCTGCCCTAAATGGCAAGAAAAAATAGTCACCGAGGCCGGTGGCTACAGACCGGTCCGCTGGGGGTGAAGGGGTTTAGGTTCGCTCGCCGAAATGGCATACTTTTCGAAATCGTGCCCAAAGGGGAGGCTACTAGAAGCCGCCTAAAATGGCAAGAAATGCCCAGCGCGCGCAGCGCTGCGGAAATAGTCACCGAGGCCGTGGGCTACAGCCTTTGGTCCGCAAATGGGAGGGGCGTCGAGGGGGCTCGGCTCGTCCGGAAATGGGTACAGCTTTTCGAGGGTCCTCGACAGCCCACGGGGAGGCTACGGACAGAAGCGTGCCATAAACTGGCACGAAATGCCCAGCGCGAGCGCGTGAAATATACCTGAGGCCGGGTGGGCCCATACTCGGGTCCGCATGGGCCGGGAGAGGTTTAGGGCTCGCTGGTCAGAAATGGTACAGCCTTTTCGAGGGTCCGTGTTCAATGTGAGGCTACGTCAGAAGCCTACCCCAAATGAAGACATGCCCAGCGCGCAGCTGGTGAAATAGTCACCGAGCTGCGGGCTAGCAGCCTCGGTCCGGGGGGTCACAAAGGTGGGGTTCCGGGCCGCCAAATGGGTAAAAGTCTTTCGAGGGCCCCTCGTAGCCCAAAGTGGAGGCTACGTCGAAGCATGCCCTAAATGGCAAGAATGCCCAGCCGCGCAGGGCGAAGGTGAAATAGTCACCAGGCCGGTGGGCTATAGCCGCGGTCCGCTGGGAGGGGCGTCGGGCTCCCGGCGCGGAATACCAGACAGTCTTTTCGAGGGTCCTCGCTCCCAATGAGGCTACGTGTGAGTCAGAAGCCACCAAATGGCAAGATGCCCCAGCGCGCAAATACAGCTGCGGAAATAGTCACCGAGGCCGTGGGCTATAGCCTCGGGTCCGGGTTGGGGGTCAAGGGGTGCAGGGGTTCTAGTCGCCGGAAATGGGTACAGTTCCGAGGGCCTCGTAGCCCAAAGGGGAGGCTACGGTCAGAAGCAGTGCCCTAAAATGGCAAGAAATGCCCGCTGGTCAAGTAGTTCAACAAGGGAATAGTCACCGAGGCCGTGGGCTATAGCCGCTGGTCCGCTGGGGTTGGGACGGGCTTTAGGGGCCTGGTCACGGAAATGGTACAGCTATTTCGAGGGTCCTCGTGTTCCTGCTGGAGGCTTACGGTCATAAGCCTGCCCATAATGCTAAGAAATGTATAGCGCACAGCGCATGTGAAATAGTCACCGAGGCCGTGGCAGCCTTGGTCCGCGGGGAGAGGCGCTCAGGCCTGCATCGGAATGGCATATTTTTCGAGGACCCTGTGGCAGCCTGGGGCGGAGGTTACGGTCAAGCCCGCCCTGTAAATGGCAAGAAATGCTCAGCGCGCAGCCGCTGCGAAATAGTCACCGAGGCCGGTGGGCTATAGACAATTTTGGTCCGCTGGGGCCGGGGTTCTCGGGTCGCCGAAATGGTGTACTCTTTTCGAGGGCCCCGTGGTGCCCAAAGGAGGCTACGGTCAGAAGCCCGCCCTAAATGGCAAGAAATGCCCAGCGAGCGCGCGAAATAGTCACCGACGGTGGGGCTATAGACTGTCCGCTGGGGTTGGGAAAGGCTGGGGGTTCTCACGCCGGAAATGGGTACAGTTCCTTCGAGGCCCCTGTGCCTGGGGCGGGAGGCCACGCCGGCCCGCCCTAAAATAAGAAATGCCCAGCGCGCAAGAACAGGTGAAATAGCAGGCCCTGGTCATGTTATAGCCTTTCGGTCCGCGGGGTTTCATCCGCTGGAGGGCGTCAGCCTGGGGCTCGTCATTTAAAATGGGCACCGTCAAATGGCACAGTCTTTCGAGGGTCCTCGCAGCCCAGTGGGAGGCCACGCTCAGAAGCATGCCCCTAAAATGCGCCCAGCGCGAGCGCGTGAATTAGTCACCGAGGCCGGTGGGCTATAGCCTCGGTCCGCTGGGGTTGGGTTTAGGGGTTCCGGCCACGAAATGGTACGCTTTCGAGGCCTCGTGGCCTCAGTGGAGGCTACGGTCAGAAGCATGCCCTAAAATGGCAAGAGAATGCCCAGCGCGAGCTGAATTAGTCACCAGCCAGTGGCTACAGTTTTGGTCCGCCGGGGTTGGAAGGGGTTTAGGGGTTCCGGCCGCCGGAAATGGGTACACAATTTTCGAGGGCCCTCGTGTCCAAAGGGGAGGCTACGGTCAGAAGCCTGCCCCTAAAATGGCAAGAACGCCCCAGCGGCGCAGCTGCGCGGTGAAATAGTCACCGAGGTCAGGCCAGCCTGGGTCCGGGGGCCGGGGAGGGCGCCTGGCCGTCAAAATGGGTACCTTTTCGAGGGTCCTCGCAGCCCTGGGAGGCTAGGTAGCTACATGCCCCAAAATGGCAAGAATGCCCAGCGGCGCAGCTGTGAATTAGTCACCGAGGCCGTGGGTCATAGCCTTTTGGTCCGCGGGGCTGGGAGGGGCGTCGCCTGGTCAAAAATGGGTTTCGAGGGTCCGTGGTGCCCGGCTGGAGGCTACGGACAGAAGCCTGCCCTAAAATGGCAAGAATCGCCAGCTGCCATGCGCGTTGAAATAGTTACCGAGGCCGGTGGGCTGTAGCCTTTGGTCCGCATGGGTTGGGGAGAGGGTTTAGGGCTCGCTGGTCAGAAATGGGTATGCTTTTCGAGGGTCCTCGTGTCCCTAATGCGAGGTACTCAGCCGAAGCCTACCCTAAAATGGCAAGATGCCCAGCGGGCGAGCGATGAAGATGAAATAGTCACCGAGGCCGGTGGGCCATAGCCGCTGGTCCGCCGCTGGGACGGGTTTGGGCTCGGTCGCCTGGAATGGGCACAGTCCATTTCGAGGGTCTTCAGATTCCCCGAGGCCTGCCCTATAATGCCAAGAAATGTGCAGCGAGCGCAAGGAAATAGTCACCGAGGCCGGGCTATAGCCTGGTCCGTGGCAGGCCGAGGGTCCTCGGTGCCTGGGGGGAGGCTACGGTCGAGGCCTGCCCTAAATGGCAAGAAAGTGCCCAGCGGCAGCGCTGCGAAATAGTCACCGAGGCCGTGGGCAGACTTCGGTCCGCTGGGCGGGGCTTAGGGCTGGCCGTCGGAAATGGCGCTTTTCGAGGGCCTCGTGTGCCTGGGAGGCTACGGTCAGAAGCTCTGCCCTAAAATGGCAAGAAATGCCCAGCCGCGCAGCGCTGTGAAATAGTCACCGAGGCCGTGGGCTTAAGCAGCCTTGGTCCGCTGGGGTCGGGAGGGCGTCGGGGCTCGTCACGAAAATGGGTACAGTCTTTCGAGGGTCCTCGGTGCCCAGTGGGAGGCGGACAGAAGCCCGCCCTAAATGGCAAGAAATGCTCAGCCGCGCAGTGCGAAATAGTTACCGAGGCCGTGGGCTATAGCCTTTGGTCCGCATACTGGGAGAGGCTAGGGGCTCTGCTGGTCGAAATGGGCGTTTTTCGAGGTCCTCGTGTTCCCAATGTGAGGCTACGGTCAGAAGCCTACCCTAAAATGGCAAGACATGCCCAGCGGCGCAGCGCAGCTGCGGAAATAGTCACCGAGGCCGTGGGCTATGCCTTTGGTCCGCTGGGCCGGGAAGGGGTGCAGGGCTCCGCCGGAAATGGTAAAGTCCTTTTCGAGGGCCCCCGTGGTGCCCAAAGTGGGAGGCTACGGTCAGAAGACGCCCAAAATGGCAAGAATGCCCAGCGCGCAGCTGCGGAAATAGTCACCGAGGCCGGTGGGCTTGCAGCCGCTGGTCCGCTGGGGCCGGGGAGGGCGCGTCGGGGCCTGCCGCCGAAAATTTGTACAGCCTTTTCGAGGGTCCTCGTGTTCTAATGCGAGGCTACGTCAGAAGCCTACCCTAAAATGGCAAGACATGCCCAGCGCGCAGCTGAAATAGTCACCGAGGCCGTGGGCTATAGCCTTTTGGTCCGCCGGGGTCAGAAGGGGGTGTAGGGGGTTCTAGTCACGGAAATGGGTACAGTTTTTCGAGGGCCTCGTGATCCCTGTGCGAGGCTACGGTCAGAGGCAAGCCCTAAAATTGCAAGAAATGCCCAGCGCTGGTGAAATAGTCACCGAGGCCGTGGGCTATAGCCGGTCCGCTGGGGTTGGGGACGGGTTTAGGGCCCGTCGCCGAAATGGGCACAGCCTTTTCGAGGGTCCCTGCAGCCTGGGGAGGCTACGGTTAGACGCCTGCCCTAAAATGCCAAGAAAGGCACAGCGGCGCAGCTCGTGAAATAGTCCCCGAGGCCGGTGGGCTATAGCCTTTGGTCCGCGGGGGTTGGGAAGGGGGTTTAGGGGTTCTGATCGTCGGAAATGGGTACATTTTTCGAGGGCCTCGGTGCCCAAGTGAGGCTACGGTCAAGCCCGCCCTAAAATGGCAAGAAATGCCCAGCGGCGCAGCACAGGTGAAATAGTCACCGAGGCCGTGGGCTATAGCTGGTCCGCTGGGGTTGGGAGGGCGCCGGGGCTCCGGTCACGAAAATGGCACAGTCTTTTCGAGGGTCCTCGATTGCCTCGTGGGAGGCTACGGACAGAAGCCTGCCCTAAAATGGCAAGAAATGCACAGCGACACAGTGCGTGAAATAGTTACCGAGGCCGGTGGGCTGGCAGCCTTTGGTCCGCATGGGCTGGGAGAGGGTTTAGGGGGCCTCGCTGGCCGAAATGGGCACAGTCTTTCGAGGGTCCTCGTGCCTCAATGTGAGGCTACGGCCGAAGCCTACCCTAAAATGGCAAGACATGCCCAGCGCGCAAGGTGAAATAGTCACCGAGGCCGGTGGGCTATAGCCTTGGTCCGCTGGGGTTGAAGGGGTGTAGGGGTTCCGGGTCATCGGAAATGGGTAAAGTCTTTCGAGGGCCCCGCAGCCCAAAGGTGGGAGGCCACGGTCAGAAGCATGCCCCAAATGGCAAGAATGCCCAGCGCGCAGCTGCCAGGAAATAGTCACCGAGGCCGGTGGGCTATAGCCGATGGTCCGCGGGGCTGGGAGGGCGTCGGGGCTCGTCCGCCGAAAATTTGTACAGTCTTTTCGAGGGTCCTCGTGGTTCCCAATGAGGCTACGGTCAGCTCACCCTAAAATGGCAAGACATGCCCAGCGCGCAGCAGGCGAAATAGTCACCGAGGCCGTGGGCTATAGCCGCTGGTCCGCCGGGGTCGGGACGGGTTTAGGGCTCGGTCGTCGGAAATGGGTACAGTCATTTCGAGGGTCCTCGTGTTCCCGTTGGAGGCTACGGTCATAAGCCTGCCCTATAATGCCAAGAAATGGCTAGCGGCACAGCGCGTGAAATAGTCACCGAGGCCGGTGGGCTACAGCCTGGTCCGCTGGGGCCGGGAGGGGCGCTCGGGGCCTGCACGGAAATGGGTACAGTCTTTTCGAGGACCTCGCAGTGGGAGGCTACGGTCAGAAGCATGCCCCAAAATGGCAAGAAATGCCCAGCGGCGCAGCAAGGTGAAATAGTCACCGAGGCCGTGGGCTATAGCTGGTCCGCCGGGGGTTGGGGACGGGTTAGTGGGGCTCGTCGCCGGAAATGGCACAGTCATTTCGAGGTCCTCGTTCCCCTGCTGGAGGCTACGGTCATAAGCCTGCCCTATAATGCCAAGAAATGTATAGCGGCACAGCGCGTGAAATAGTCACCGAGGCCGTGGCTATAGCCTGGTCCGCGGGCCGGGAGGCGCTCGGGGCCTGCATCGGAAATGGGTACAGCCTTTCGAGGGACCTCGTGTGCCCAGTGGGAGGCTACGGTCAGAAGCCTGCCCAAATGGCAAGAAATGCCCAGCGCAGCGCGTGAAATAGTCACCGAGGCCGTGGGCTATAGACTTTGGTCCGCTGGGGTCAAGGGGTTTAGGGGTTCGCCGCCTAAATGGGTACAGCTTTTTCCGAGGGCCCCGTGGTGCCTAGTGGGAGGCTATGGTCAGAAGCCGCCCTAAAATGGCAAGAAATGCCCAGCGCGCAGCTGCGGAAATAGTCACCGAGGCCGTGGGCTGGCAGCCTTGGTCCGCTGGGGTTGGGGAGGGCGCTCGGGGCCTGGGTCGCCGAAAATGGGCACAGTCTTTCGAGGGTCCTCGTGCCCAGGGGATGCTACGCTCAGAAGCATGACCTAAAATGGCAAGAAATGCCCAGCGCGCAGCGTGAATTAGTCACCGAGGCCTGGGCTATAGCCTCGGTCCGCTGGGGTTGGAAGGGGTTTAGGGGTTCGGCCGCCGGAAATGGGTACAGTCTTTTCGAGGGCCCTCGTGTGTCCAGTGGGAGGCTACGGTCAGAAGCATGCCCTAAAATGGCAAGAAATGCCCAGCGGCGCAGCGCGTGAAATAGTCACCGAGGCCGGTGGGCTATAGCCGTTGGTCCGCGGGGGTTGGGGACGGGGTTTAGGGGGCTCTGGTCGTCGGAAATGGGTACAGTCATTTCGAGGGTCTTCGTATTCCCCGTTGGAGGCTACGGTCAGAAGCCTGCCCTAAAATGGCAAGAAATGCCCAGCGGCGCAGCGCGTGAAATAGTCACCGAGGCCGGTGGGCTATAGCCTTTGGTCCGCAGGGGTTGGGGAGAGGGTTTAGGGGGCTCTGCTCGTCAGAAATGGGTACAGTCTTTTCGAGGGTCCTCGTGTTCCCAGTGTGAGGCTACGGTCAGAAGCCTGCCCTAAAAAGGCAAGACATGCCCAGCGGCGCAGCGCGTGAAATAGTCACCGAGGCCGGTGGGCTATAGCCTTTGGTCCGCGGGGGTTGGGGACGGGGTTTAGGGGGCTCTGGTCGTCGTAAATGGGTATAGTCATTTCGAGGGTCCTCGTGTTCCCATTTGGAGGCTACGGTCAGAAGCCTGCCCTATAATGGCAAGAAATGTCTAGTGGCGCAGCGCGTGAAATAGTCGCCAAGGCCGGTGGGCTATAGCCTTTGGTCCGCGGGGGTTGGGGTGGGGCGTTCGGGGGCTCTGGGTGTCGGAAATGGGTACAGTCTTTTCGAGGGTCCTCGTGTGCCCAGTGGGAGGCTACGGCCGTGAGGCCCGCCCTAAAATGGCAAGAAATGCCCAGCGCGCGCAGCTGCTGGAAATAGTCACCGAGGCCGGTGGGCTATAGCCTCGGTCCGCGGGGCCGGGGAGGGGTTTAGGGGCCCGGGTCCGCCGTAATGGGTACAGCCTTTCGAGGGTCCTCGTGTGCCAAGTGGGAGGCTACGGTCAGAAGCCTGCCCTAAATTGCAAGAATGCCTAGCGGCGCAGCGCGTGAAATAGTCACCGAGGCCGGTGGGCTATAGCCTCGGTCCGCTGGGCCGGGAGGGGTGGGGGCCTGGGCGCCGAAATGGGTACAGTCTTTTCGAGGGTCCTCGTGTGCCCATGGGGAGGCTACGGTCAGACGCCTGCCCTAAAATGGCAAGTAATGCCCAGCCGCGCAGCGCGTGAATTAGTCACCGAGGCCGGTGGACAGCCTTTGGTCCGGGGGGTCAGAGAGGGTTTAGGGGCTCTGGTCGTCGAAATGGGCATGCGCCTTTCGAGGGTCCTCGCAGCTCAGGAGGCTACGGTCAGAAGCCTGCCCAAAAATGGAAAGAAATGCCCGGCGGCGCAGCAGGCGAAATAGTCACCGAAGCCGGAGGGCTATAGCCTTTTGGTCCGCTGGGGTTGGGGACGGGCTAGTGGGGCTCGCTCGTCAGAATGGGTATAGTCATTTCGAGGGTCCTCGTGTTCCCATTTGGAGGCTACGGTCAGAAGCCTGCCCTATAATGGCACGACAGGTCGAGTGGCGCAGCGCGTGAAATAGTCGCCCAGGCCGGTGGGCTATAGCCTGTGGTCCGCGGGGGTTGGGGGTGGGGCGCCTGGGGCCCGGGTGTCGAAATGGGTACAGTCTTTCGAGGGTCTCGCAGCTTGAAAGGAGGCCGTACGGTCGAAGGCCCCTAAAATGGCAAGTAATGCCCAGCTTCGCAGCGCCGGAAATAGTCGCCGAGGCCGTTGGGCTATAGCCTGGTCCGGGGTTGGGAGGGGCGTCAGGGGCTCGTCCGCCGGAAATGGGTACAGTCTTTTCGAGGGTCCTCGTGCCCAGGTGAGGTTACTACGGTCAAGCCTGCCCTAAAATGGCAAGAAATACCCAGCCGCGCAGCGTGAAATAGTCATCGAGGCCGGTGGGCTATAGCCTTTGGTCCGCGGTGTTTGGGGTGGGATTAGGGGCTCGGTCGCCTAAAAATGGGTAAAGTCTTTTTCGAGGGTCCACGTGGTGCCCGGGAGGCTACGGTCGAAGCCCGCCCCTAAATGGCAAGTGAAATGCCCAGCGCAGCAGCGTGAAATAGTCACCGAGGCCGGTGGGCTACAGCCTTTGGTCCGCTGGGGCTGGGAGGGCATACGGGCTCCGCCGAAAATGGGTACAGTCTTTCGAGGGTCCTCGTAGCCCAAAGGGAGGCTACGGAAGCTCGCCCTAAAATGGCAAGAAGCCCAGCGCGCAGGTGGAAATAGTTACCGAGGCCGGTGGGCTATAGCCTTTGGTCCGCATGGGTTGAGAGAGGGTTTAGGGGCTCTGCTGGTCAGAAATGGGTACAATCTTTTCGAGGGTCCTCGTGTTCCCAGTGTGAGGCTACGGTCAGAAGCCTACCCTAAAATGGCAAGACATGCCCAGTGGCGCAACGCGTGAAATAGTCACCGAGGCCGGTGGGGTATAGCTTTTGGTCCGCGGGGGTTGGGGACGGGGTTTAGGGGGCTCTGGTCGTCGGAAATGGGCAGCCATTTCGAGGGTCCTCGGTTCCCATGGAGGCTACGGTCAAGCCCCGCCTATAATGCCAAGAAATGTAGCGCGCAGCTCGTGGAAATAGTCGCCGAGGCCGGTGGGCTAAGCAGCCTTTGGTCCGCTGGGGTTGGGAGGGGCGCTCGGGGCCTGGCTCGGAAATGGCACAGCTTTTCGAGGGTCCTCGTGCCTGGTGATGCTACGGTCAGAGGCTCGCTCAAAATGGCAAGAAATGCCCAGCGCGCGCAGGAAATAGTCACCGAGGCCGTGGGCTATAGCCGGTCCGCGGGGTTGGGAAGGGGGTTTAGGGTTCTGGTCGCCGGAAATGGGTACATGCCTTTCGAGGCCCTCGTTCCTGCTGGAGGCTACGGTCAGAAGCCTGCCCCTAAAATGGCAAGAAATGCCCAGCGCGCAGCTGTGAAATAGTCCACCGAGGCCGGTGGGCTAGCCTGGTCCGCTGGGTCGGGAGGCGCTCGGGGCTCGGGTCATCGGAAATGGGTACAGTCTTTTCGAGGGTCCTCGTGTGCCCAGTGGGAGGCTACGGACAGAAGCCTGCCCTAAAATGGCAAGAAATGCCCAGCGGCGCAGCGCGTGAAATAGTCACCGAGGCCGGTGGGCTATAGCCTTTTGGTCCGCATGGGGTTGGGAGAGGGTTTGTGGGCCCGCTGGTCGAAATGGGTACAGACTTTCGAGGGTCCTCGTGTTCCCAATGTGAGGCTACGCTCAGAGGCCTTCCCACAAATGGAAAGAAATGCACAGCGCGCAGCTGCGTGAAATAGTCACCGAGGCCGGTGGGTATAGCCTTTGGTCCGCTGGGGTTGGGAAGGGGCTTAGGGTTCTGCCGCCGAAATGGGTACATTTTTCGAGGCCTCGTGGTGCCCAAAGTGGGAGGCTACGGTCAGAAGCCTGCCCTAAAATGGCAAGAAATGCCCAGCGGCGCAGCGCGGGAAATAGTCACCGAGGCCGGTGGGCTATAGCCTTTGGGTCCGCTGGGGCCGGGGAGGGGCGCTCGGGGCCTGGGTCGCCGAAATGGGTACAGTCTTTCGAGGGTCCTCGGGTGCCCGGGAGGCTACGCACAGAAGCCTGCCCTACATTGGCAAGAAATGCCCAGCGGCGCATCGCGTGAAATAGTCACCGAGGCCGGTGGGCTATAGCCTTTGGTCCGCGTGGGTTGGGGAGAGGTTTAGGGGGCTCTGCTGGTCAGAAATGGGTACAGTCTTTTCGAGGGTCCTCGTTCCCAATGTGAGGCTACGGTCAGAAGCCTCCCCTAAAATGGCAAGAAATGCCCAGCGGCGCACCGCGCGAAATAGTCACCGAGGCCGGTGGGCAATAGCCTTTGGTCCGCGGGGCTGGGAGGGGCGCCTGGGGCTCGTTGGAAATGGCAGTTTTCGAGGGTCCTCGTGGTGCCCAAAGTGGGAGGCTACGTCAGAAGCATGCCCTAAAATGGCAAGAAATGCCCAGCGCGCAGATGAAATAGTCACCGAGGCCGTGGGCTATAGCCGTTGGTCCGCGGGGGTTGGGGACGGGGTTTAGGGGGCTCTGGTCGTCGGAAATGGGTACAGTCATTTCGAGGGTCTTCGTATTCCCCGTTGGAGGCTACGGTCAGAAGCCTGCCCTATAATGCCAAGAAATGTATAGCGGCGCAGCGCGTGAAATAGTCACCGAGGCCGGTGGGCTATAGCCTCGGTCCGCGGGGCTGGGAGGGGCGCGGGGCCTCGCGTCGAAATGGCATGCTTTTCGAGGGTCCTCGTGCCCAGCTGGGAGGCTACGGTCCGAGGCCTGCCCCTAAAATGGCAAGAAATGCCCAGCGCGCAGCGTGAAATAGTCACCGAGTCCGTGGGCTATAGACGGTCCGCGGGGTTGGGAACGGGGTTTAGGGCTGGTCGCCGGAAATGGGTACAGCTTTTCGAGGGCCTCGTGCCTGTGAGGGAGGCTACGGTCAGAAGCCTGCCCTAAAATGGCAAGAAATGCCCAGCGCGCACTGGTGAAATAGTCACCGAGGCCGGTGGGCTATAGCCTTTGGTCCGCTGGGGTCGGGAGGGCGCTGGGGCTCGCCGAAAATGGGTACAGCCTTTTCGAGGGTCCTCGCAGCCTTTGGAGGCTACGGTCAGAAGCCTGCCCTAAAATGGCAAGAAATGCCCAGCGGCGCAGCGCGTGAAATAGTTACCGAGGCCGGTGGGCTATAGCCTTTGGTCCGCATGGGTTGGGGAGAGGGTTTAGGGGGCTCTGCTGGTCAGAAATGGGTACAGTCTTTTCGAGGGTCCTCGTGTTCCCAGTGTGAGGCTACGGTCAGAAGCCTACCCTAAAATGGCAAGACATGCCCAGCGGCGCAGCGCGTGAAATAGTCACCGAGGCCGGTGGGCTATAGCCTTTGGTCCGCGGGGGTTGGGAAGGGGGTTTAGGGGTTCTGGTCGTCGGAAATGGGTACAGTCTTTTCGAGGGCCCTCGTGTGCCCAGTGGGAGGCTACGGTCAGAAGCCTGCCCTAAAATGGCAAGAAATGCCCAGCGGCGCAGCGCGTGAAATAGTCACCGAGGCCGGTGGGCTATAGCCTTTGGTCCGCGGGGGTTGGGAAGGGGGGGTCTGGCCGGAAAATGGGTACAGTCTTTCGAGGGTCCTCGTGGTGCCTGGGGAGGCTACGGACAGAAGCCTGCCCTAAAATGGCAAGAAATGCCCGCGCAGGCTGCGGAAATAGTCACCGAGGCCGTGGGCTATAGCCTGGTCCGCATGGGCCGGGGAGAGGGTTTAGGGGCTCTCGTCAAATGGGTACAGCCTTTTCGAGGGTCCTCGTGTTCCCGTGAGGCTACGTCAGAAGCCGGCCCTATAATGCCAAGAAATGCCCAGCGGCGCAGCGCGTGAAATAGTCACCGAGGCCGGTGGGCTATAGCCTTTGGTCCGCGGGCCGGGAGGGGCGTGGGGCCTGTGCGTCGAAATGGGCAGTCTTTTCGAGGGTCCTCGTGTGCCTGGGGAGGCTACGGTCAGAGGCCTGCCCTAAAATGGCAAGAAATGCCCAGCGCGCAGCGCTGTGAAATAGTCACCGAGTCCGTGGGCTATAGACTTTGGTCCGCGGGGTCAGGGGGGGGTTTAGGGCTCGCCGTCGAAATGGCATGTAGTTTTTCGAGGGCCCTCGGTGCCTGGGAGGCTACGGTCAGAAGCCTGCCCTAAAATGGCAAGAATGCCCAGCGGCGCAGCTGAAATAGTCACCGAGGCCGTGGGCTATAGCCTTTGGTCCGCGGGGCTGGGAGGGGCGTCGGGGTCGCCGAAAATGGGTACAGTCTTTTCGAGGGTCCTCGTGCCTGAAGTGGGAGGCTACAGAAGCCTGCCCTAAAATGGCAAGAAATACCCAGCGCGCGCAGCTGCGGAAATAGTTACCGAGGCCGGTGGGCTATAGCCTTGGTCCGCATGGGGTTGGGGAGAGGGTTTAGGGCTCGGTCAGAAATGGGTACAGCCTTTTCGAGGGTCCTCGTGTTCCCAGGGAGGCTACGGTCAGAAGCCTACCCTAAAATGGCAAGACATGCCCAGCGGCGCAGCGCGTGAAATAGTCACCGAGGCCGGTGGGCTATAGCCGGGGGCCCGGGGGGGGAGTTAGGGTTCTGGTCGCCGAAATGGCACAGTCTTTTCGAGGGCCTCGTGGTGTGGGAGGCTACGGTCAAGCCTGCCCTAAAATGGCAAGAAATGCCCAGCGCAGCGCTGGGTGAAATAGTCACCGAGGCCGGTGGGCTATAGCCTTTGGTCCGCTGGGGCTGGGAGGGCGGGGCTCGCCTGGTCCGAAAATGGGTACAGTCTTTCGAGGGTCCTCGTGGTGCCTGGGAGGCTACGGTCAGAAGCCTCGCCCAAAATGGCAAGAAATGCCCAGCGCGTGAAATAGTTACCGAGGCCGGTGGGCTATAGCCTTTGGTCCGCGAGGGGTGGGGAGAGGGTTTAGGGGCTCGCTGGTCGAAATGGCATGACTCTTTCGAGGGTCCTCGTTCCCAATGGAGGCTACGGTCAGAAGCCTGCCCTAAATGGCAAGAAATGCCCAGCGCGCAGCTGCTGGAAATAGTCACCGAGGCCGTGGGCTATAGCCTTGGTCCGCGGGGTTGGGAGGGGTTTAGGGGCTCTGCCGGAAATGGGTACAGTCTTTCGAGGGCCCCTCGTGCCTGGGGGAGGCTACGGTCAGAAGCCTGCCCTAAAATGGCAAGAAATGCCCAGCGGCGCAGCGCGTGAAATAGTCACCGAGGCCGGTGGGCTATAGCCTTTGGTCCGCGGGGGTTGGGGAGGGGCGTTCGGGGGCTCTGGTCGTCGAAAATGGGTACAGTCTTTTCGAGGGTCCTCGTGTGCCCAGTGGGAGGCTACGGACAGAAGCCTGCCCTAAAATGGCAAGAAATGCCCAGCGGCGCAGCGCGTGAAATAGTTACCGAGGCCGGTGGGCTATAGCCTTTGGTCCGCATGGGTTGGGGAGAGGGTTTAGGGGGCTCTGCTGGTCAGAAATGGGTACAGTCTTTTCGAGGGTCCTCGTGTTCCCAATGTGAGGCTACGGTCAGAAGCCTACCCTAAAATGGCAAGACATGCCCAGCGGCGCAGCGCGTGAAATAGTCACCGAGGCCGGTGGGCTATAGCCTTTGGTCCGCGGGGGTTGGGAAGGGGGTTTAGGGGTTCTGGTCGTCGGAAATGGCACAGTCTTTTCGAGGGTCCTCGTGCCCAATGGGAGGCTACGGTCGAGGCCTGCCCTAAAATGGCAAGAAATGCCCAGCGCGCGCAGCTGCTGGAAATAGTCACCGAGGCCGTGGGCTATAGCCTGGTCCGCTGGGGTTGGGAAGGGGTTTAGGGTCGGCCGCCGGAAATGGGTAAAGTCTTTTCGAGGGTCCTCGCAGTGCCCGGGGAGGCTACGGTCAGAAGCCTGCCCTAAAATGGCAAGACATGCCCAGCGCGCAGCTGCTGAAATAGTCACCGAGGCCGGTGGGCTATAGCCTTGGTCCGCTGGGGTTGGGAGGGGCGCTCGGGGCTCGTCGCCGAAAATGGCAGTCTTTTCGAGGGTCCTCGTGTGCCCAGTGGGAGGCTACGGTCAGAGGCCTGCCCTAAAATGGCAAGAAATGCCCAGCGGCGCAGCGTGTGAAATAGTCACCGAGGCCGGTGGGCTATAGCCTTTGGTCCGCGGGGGTTGGGGAGGGGGTTTAGGTGGTTCTGATCGTCGGAAATGGGTACAGTCTTTTCGAGGGTCCTCGTGTGCCCAGTGGGAGGCTACGGTCAGAAGCCTGCCCTAAAATGGCAAGAAATGCCCAGCGGCGCAGCGCGTGAAATAGTCACCGAGGCCGGTGGGCTATAGCCTTTGGTCCGCGGGGGTTGGGGAGGGCGCTCGGGGCTCGTCACGAAATGGGTACAGTCTTTTCGAGGGTCCTCGTGCCTGGAGGCTACGGACAGAGGCCTGCCCTAAAATGGCAAGAAATGCCCAGCGGCGCATCTGGAAATAGTCACCGAGGCCGGTGGGCTATAGCCTTTGGTCCGCATGGGTTGGGGAGAGGGTTTAGGGGGCTCTGCTGGTCAGAAATGGGTACAGACTTTTCGAGGGTCCTCGTGTTCCCAATGTGAGGCTACGGTCAGAAGGCTACCCTAAAATGGCAAGACATGCCCAGCGGCGCAGCGCGTGAAATAGTCACCGAGGCCGGTGGGCTATAGCCTTTGGTCCGCGGGGGTTGGGGAAGGGGTTTAGGGTTCGGCCTGTCGAAATGGCACAGTCTTTTCGAGGGCCTCGTGTGCCTGGGAGGCTACGGTCAGAAGCCTGCCCAAAATGGCAAGAAATGCCCAGCGCGCAGCTGCGTGAAATAGTCACCGAGGCCGTGGGCTATAGCCGTTGGTCCGCGGGGTTTGGGGAGGGGCGTCGGGGCTCGCCGAAATGGGTACATGCTTTTTCGAGGGTCCTCGTGTGCTGGGAGGCTACGGATGAAGTCGCCCCAAAAATGGCAAGAAATGCCCAGCAGCGCAGCGCACAAAATAGTCACCGAGGCCGGTGGGCTATAGCCTGGTCCGCATGGGCCGGGAGAGGGTTTAGGGGCTCTGGTCAGAAATGGGCACAGCCTTTTCGAGGGTCCTCGTTCTAATGTGAGGCTACGGTCAGAAGCCTACCCTAAACTGGCAAGACAGACCCAGCGGCGCAGCGTGAAATAGTCACCGAGGCCGGTGGGCTATAGCCTTTGGTCCGCGGGCCGGGAAGGGGTTTAGGGGCCTGCCTGGAAATGGGTACAGTCTTTTCGAGGGTCCTCGCAGCCTGGGAGGGTACGGCCAGAGGCCTGCCCTAAAATGGCAAGAAATGCCCAGCGCGCAGCTGCGGAAATAGTCACCGAGGCCGTGGGCTATAGCCTTTGGTCCGCTGGGGCTGGGAAGGGGTTTAGGGTTCGCCGTCGGAAATGGGTACAGTCTTTTCGAGGGTCCTCGTGTGCCCAGTGTGAGGCTACGGTCAGAAGCCTGCCCTAAAATGGCAAGAAATGCCCAGCGGCGCAGCGCGTGAAATAGTCACCGAGGCCGGTGGGCTATAGCCTTTGGTCCGCGGGGGTTGGGGAGGGTGGGGCTCGCATCGAAATGGGTACAGCTTTTCGAGGGTCCTCGTGTGCCTGGGAGGCTACGGTCGAGGCCTGCCCTAAAATGGCAAGAAATGCCCAGCGCAGCGCTGCGGAAATAGTCACCGAGGCCGTGGGCTATAGCCTTTGGTCCGCGGGGTTGGAAGGGGTTTAGGGGTTCGGCCGCCGGAAATGGGTACAGCTTTTCGAGGCCTCGTGTGCCTGGGAGGCTACGGTCGAAGCCCGCCCTAAAATGGCAAGAAATGCCCAGCGCGCAGCGCTGTGAAATAGTCACCGAGGCCGTGGGCTATAGCCTGGTCCGCTGGGGTTGGGAGGGGCTCGGGGCTCGTCACGGAAAATGGGTGCTTTTCGAGGGTCCTCGTGGTGCCTGGAGGCTACGGTCAGAAGCCTGCCCTAAAATGGCAAGAAATGCCCAGCGCGCAGCGCAGGAAATAGTCACCGAGGCCGTGGGCTATAGCCTTTGGTCCGCGGGGGTTGGTAAGGGGGTTTCGGGGGCTCTGGTCGACGCAAATGGGTACAGTCTTTTCGAGGGTCCTCGTGTTCCCTGTGGGAGGCTACGGTCAGAAGCCTGCCCTAAAATGGCAAGAAATGCCCAGCGGCGCAGCGCGTGAAATAGTCACCGAGGCCGGTGGGCTATAGCCTTTGGTCCGCTGGGGTTGGGGTTTAGGGTTCTGGCCGCCGGAAATGGGTACAGCCTTTTCGAGGGTCCTCGTGTGCCCAGTGGGAGGCTACGGTCAGAAGCCTGCCGTAAAATGGCAAGTAATACCCAGCGTCGCAACGCGTGAAATAGTCACCGAGGCCGGTGGGCTATAGCCTTTGGTCTGCGGGGCTGGGAGGCGCTCGGGGGCTCGTCGCCGAAATGGGTACAGCCTTTTCGAGGGTCCTCGCAGCCTGGGTGGAGGCTACGGTCAGAGGCCTGCCCTAAAATGGCAAGAAATGACCAGCGCGCAGGAAATAGTCACCGAGGCCGGTAGGCTATAGCCTTTGGTCCGCGGGGGTTGGGGAGGAGGTTTAGGGGGCTCTGGTCCTCGGAAATGGGTACAGTCATTTCGAGGGTCCTCGTGTGCCCAGTGGGAGGCTACGGTCAGAAGCCTGCCCTAAAATGGCAAGAAATGCCCAGCGGCGCAGCGCGGGAAATAGTCACCGAGGCCGGTGGGCTATAGCCTTTGGTCCGCGGGGGTTGGGGAGGGGGTTTAGGGGTTCTGGTCGTCGGAAATGGGTACAGTCTTTTCGAGGGTCCTCGTGTGCCCAGTGGGAGGCTACGGTCAGAAGCCTGCCCTAAAATGGCAAGAAATGCCCAGCGGCGTGACATAGTCACCGAGGCCGGTGGGCTATAGCCTGGTCCGCTGGGGTTGGGGAGGGCTTTAGGGCTCGCCGGAAATGGGTACAGCCATTTCGAGGGTCCTCGATTCCCTGTGAGGCTACGGTCAGAAGCCTGCCCTATAATGCCAAGAAATGCCCAGCGGCGCAGCGCGTGAAATAGTCACCGAGGCCGGTGGGCTATAGCCTTTGGTCCGGGGGGGTGGGGGCGGGGCCTGTGGTGTCGAAATGGGTACAGTTTTTCGAGGGTCCTCGTGCCGAGTGGGAGGCTACGGTCAGAGGCCTGCCCTAAAATGGCAAGAAAGGCCCAGCGGCGCAGCTCAGGAAATAGTCACCGAGGCCGGTGGGCTATAGACTGGTCCGCTGGGTTGGGAAGGGGTTTAGGGGTTCCGCCGGAAATGGCATTTTTCGAGGGCCCTCGTGTGCCCAGTGGGAGGCTCCGGTCAGAAGCCTGCCCTAAAATGGCAAGAAATGCCCAGCGGCGCAGCGCGTGAAATAGTCACCGAGGCCGGTGGGCTATAGCCTTTGGTCCGCGGGGGTTGGGAAGGGGGTTTAGGGGCTCTGGTCGTCGAAAATGGGTACAGTCTTTTCGAGGGTCCTCGTGTGCCCAGTGGGAGGCTACGGACAGAAGCCTGCCCTAAAATGGCAAGAAATGCCCAGCGGCGCAGCGCGTGAAATAGTTACCGAGGCCGGTGGGCTATAGCCTTTGGTCCGCATGGGTTGGGGAGAGGGTTTAGGGGGCTCTGCTGGTCAGAAATGGGTACAGTCTTTTCGAGGGTCCTCGTGTTCCCAATGTGAGGCTACGGTCAGAAGCCTACCCTAAAATGGCAAGACATGCCCAGCGGCGCAGCGCATGAAATAGTCACCGAGGCCGGTGGGCTATAGCCGTTGGTCCGCGGGGGCCGAAGGTGGAGGGTTCGCCACGAAATGGGTACAGCCTTTTCGAGGGCCCTCGTGCCCAAAGGGGAGGCTACGGTCAGAAGCATGCCCTAAAATGGCAAGAAATGCCCAGCGGCGCTGCGCGTGAAATTGTCACCGAGGCCGGTGGGCTATAGCCGTTGGTCCGCGGGGGTTGGGGTCGGGTTTAGGGCTCGCCGGAAATGGGTACCATTTCGAGGGTCCTCGTTCCCCTGCTGAGGCTACGGTCATAAGCCTGCCCTAAAATGGCCAAGAAATGCCCAGCGCACAGCGCGGAAATAGTCACCGAGGCCGTGGGCTATAGCCTTGGTCCGCGGGGTTGGGGAGGGGTCGGCCTGGTCGGAAATGGGTACAGTCTTTCGAGGGACCTCGTGTCCCAAGGGGGAGGCTACGGTCAGAAGCCTGCCCTAAAATGGCAAGAAATGCCCAGCGCGCAGCTGGAAATAGTCACCGAGGCCGGTGGCCAGACTTTGGTCCGCGGGGTTGGGGTTTGGGGTTCTGGCCGCCGGAAATGGGTACAGTCTTTCGAGGGCCCTCGCAGCCCGTGAGGCTACGGCCAGAAGCCTGCCCTAAATGGCAAGAAATGCCCAGCGCGCAGCTGAAATAGTCACCGAGGCCGTGGGCTATAGCCTTGGTCCGCGGGGTTGGGGGCGTCGGGCCTGGTCATCGGAAATGGGTACAGTCTTTCGAGGGTCCCTCGCAGCCTGGGAGGCTACGGTCAGAAGCATGCCCTAAAATGGCAAGAAATGCCCAGCGCGCAGCGCTGCGAATTAGTCACCGAGGCCGTGGGCTATAGCCTTGGTCCGCTGGGGTTGGGGAAGGGGCTGCCGCCGGAAATGGGTACAGTCTTTTCGAGGGCCCTCGGTGCCTGGGAGGCTACGGCCGAAGCATGCCCTAAAAAGGCAAGAAATGCCAAGCTGCTCAGCGCGTCAAATACTCACCGAGGCCGGTGGGCAATAGCCGCTGGTCCGCTGGGGCCGGGACGGGTTTAGGGCTCGCCGTCGGAAATGGGTACAGTCTTTCGAGGGTCTCGATTCTGGAGGCTACGGCCAGAAGCCTGCCCTATAATGCCAAGAAATGCCCAGCGGCGCAGCGCGTGAAATAGTCACCGAGGCCGGTGGGCTATAGCCTTTGGTCCGCGGGGGTTGGGGAGGCGCGTCGGAAATGGGTACAGTCTTTTCGAGGGTCCTCGTGTGCCCATTGGGAGCCTACGGTCAGAGGCCTGCCCTAAAATGGCAAGAAAGGCCCAGCGGCGCAGCGCGTGAAATAGTCACCGAGGCCGGTGGGCTATAGCCTTTGGTCCGCGGGGGTTGGGAAGGGGGTTTAGGGGTTCGCCGCCGGAAATGGGTACAGTCTTTTCGAGGGCCCTCGTGTGCCTGGGAGGCTACGGACAGAAGCTCCGCCTAAAATGGCAAAAAATGCCCAGCGGCGCAGCGCGTGAAATAGTTACCGAGGCCGGTGGGCTATAGCCTTTGGTCCGCATGGGTTGGGGAGAGGGTTTAGGGGGCTCTGCTGGTCAGAAATGGGTACAGTCTTTTCGAGGGTCCTCGTGTTCCCAATGTGAGGCTACGGTCAGAAGCCTACCCTAAAATGGCAAGACATGCCCAGCGGCGCAGCGCGTGAAATAGTCACCGAGGCCGGTGGGCTATAGCCTTTGGTCCGCGGGGGTTGGGAAGGGGGTTTAGGGGGTTCTGGTCGTTGGAAATGGGTACAGTCTTTTCGAGGGCCCTCGTGTGCCCAGTGGGAGGCTACGGTCAGAAGCATGCCCTAAAATGGCAAGAAATGCCCAGCGGCGCAGCGCATGAAATAGTCACCGAGGCCGGTGGGCTATAGCCGTTGGTCCGCGGGGGTTGGGGACGGGCTTAGGGGCTCGTCGCCGGAAATGGGTACATATTTCGAGGGTCCTCGGCCCTGCTGGAGGCTACGGTCAGAAGCCTGCCCTATAATACCAAGAAATGTATAGCGGCGCAGCGCGTGAAATAGTCACCGAGGCCGGTGGGCTATAGCCTTTGGTCCGCGGGGGTTGGGAGGGCGCTCGGGGCCTGCACGGAAATGGGTACCGTCTTTTCGAGGTTCCTCGTGTCCCCTGTGGGAGGCTACGGTCAGAAGCATTCCCTAAAATGGCAAGAAATTCCTAGCGCCGCAGCGCGTGAAATAGTCGCCGAGGCCGGTGGGCTATAGCCTTTGGTCCGCTGGGGTCAAGGGGTTTAGGGGTTCCCGCCGGAAATGGGTACAGTCTTTCGAGGGCCTCGTGTGCCCTGGGGAGGCTACGGTCAGAAGCCTGCCCTAAAATGGCAAGAAATGCCCAGCGGCGCAGCGCGTGAAATAGTCCCCGAGGCCGGTGGGCTATAGCCTTTGGTCCGCTGGGGCCGGGGAGGGCGCTCGGGGCCTGTCACAAAATGGGTACAGTTTTCGAGGGTCCTCGTGCCCGTGGGAGGCTACGACAGAAGCCTGCCCTAAAATGGCAAGAAATGCCCAGCGGCGCAGCTGCAGAAATAGTTACCGAGGCCGTGGGCTATAGCCTTGGTCCGCATGGGTTGGGAGAGGGTTTGTGGGGCCTGCTGGTCGAAATGGGTACAGCTTTTCGAGGGTCCTCGTTCCCAATGTGAGGCTACGGTCAGAAGCCTACCCTAAATGGCAAGACATGCCCAGCGCAGTGCGTGAAATAGTCACCGAGGCCGTGGGCTATAGCCTTTGGTCCGCTGGGGCCGGGAGGGGTTTAGGGTCCGCCGGAAATGGCACAGTCTTTTCGAGGGCCCTCGGTGCCTGGGGAGGCTACGGTCAGAAGCATGCCCTAAATTGGCTAGAAATGCCCTGCGGCGCAGCAGCTGCAGGAAATAGTCACCGAGGCCGGTGGGCTATAGCCTTGGTCCGCAGGGCCGGGAGAGGGTTTAGGGCTCGTCGCTGGAAATGGGTACAGTCTTTCGAGGGTCCTCGTGGTGCCCAGTGGGAGGCTACGGTCAGAAGCCCCGCCCTAAAATGGCAAGACATGCCCAGCGCGCAGCGCTGCGGAAATAGGCACAGAGGCCGTGGGCTATAGCCTTTGGTCCGGGGGTTGGGAGGGGTTTCGGGGCCCGGTCATCGGAAATGGCAGTCCTTTCGAGGGTCCTCGTGTGCCCAGAGGCTACGGTCGAAGCCCGCCCTAAAATGGCAAGATATGCCCAGCGGCGCAGCTGAAATAGTCACCGAGGCCGTGGGCTATAGCCTTGGTCCGCGGGGGCCGGGATGGGCGTCGGGGCTCGTTGTCGGAAATGTGTACAGTCTTTCGAGGGTCCTCGTGGCTGGGAGGCTACGGTCAAGCCTGCCCTAAGATTGCAAGAAATGCCCAGCGCAGCGATGAAATAGTCACCGAGGCCGTGGGCTATAGCCTTGGTCCGCGGGGGTTGGGAGGGGGTTTAGGGCTCGTCACGAAATGGGTACAGTCTTTTGAGGGTCCTCGTGGTGCCCAAAGGGGAGGCTACGGTCAGAAGCATGCCGTAAATGGCAAGTAATGCCCGGCGGCGCAGCGTTAAATAGTCGCCGAGGCCGGTGGGCTATAGCCTTTTGTCCGCGGGGGTTGGGAGGGGTTTTCGGGGGCTCTGGTCGTCGGAAATGGGTACAGTCCTTTCGAGGGTCCTCGTGTGCCCGCAGAGGCTACGGTCCGAAGCCTGCCCTAAATGGCAAGACATGCCCAGCGCGCAGCTGCGTGAAATAGTCACCGACGCCGGTGGGCTATAGACTTTGGTCTGGGGTTGGGAGGGGTTTAGCGGCTCGTCCGCCGGAAATGGGTACAGTCATTTTGAGGGTTCTCGTGATCCCAGTTGGAGGCTACGGTCAGAAGCCTACCCTATAATGGCAAGAAATGTCCAGCGGCGCAGCGCATGAAATAGTCGCCGATGCCAGTGGGCTATAGCCTTTGGTCCGCGCGGGTTGGGGAAAGGCGTTCGGGGGCTCTGTGTGTCGGAAATGGGTACAGTCTTTTCGAAGGTCCTCGTGTGCCCAGTGGGAGGCTACGGTCAGAAGCATGCCGTAAAATGGCAAGTAATGATCAGCGGCGCAGCGCGTCAAATAGTCGCCGAGGCCGGTGGGCTATAGCCTTTGGTCCGCGGGGGTTGGGGAGGGGGTTTCGGGGGCTCTGGTCGTCGGAAATGGGTACAGTCTTATCGAGGGTCCTCGTGTGCCCAGTGTGAGGCTACGGTCAGAAGCCTGCCCTAAAATGGCAAGTCATGCCCAGCGGCGCAGCGCGTGAAATAGGCACCGAGGCCGGTGGGCTATAGCCTTTGGTCCGCGGGGGTTGGGGAGGGGGTTTCGGGGGCTCTGGTCGTCGGAAATGGGTACAGTCTTTTCGAGGGTCCTCGTGTGCCCAGTGTGAGGCTACGGTCAGAAGCCTGCCCTAAAATGGCAAGACATGCCCAGCGGCGCAGCGCGTGAAATAGTCACCGAGGCCGGTGGGCTATAGCCTTTGGTCTGCGGGGGTTGGGGAGGCGGTTTAGGGGGCTCCTGTCGTCGGAAATGGGTACAGTCATTTCAAGGGTTCTCGTGATCCCAGTTGGAGGCTACGGCAGAAGCCTACCCTATAATGGCAAGAAATGTCCAGCAGCGCAGCGCATGAAATAGTCGCCGAGGCCAGTGGGCTATAGCCTTTGGTCCGCGGGGCCGGGAGGCGTCGGGGCCTGTGTGTCGGAAATGGGTACAGTCTTTCAAGGGTCCTCGCAGCCTGGGAGGCTACGGTCAGAGGCCTGCCCTAAAATGGAAAGAAATGCAAGGCGAAGCAATGCGCGAAATAGTCACCGAGTCAGTTGGGCTATAGCCTTTGGTCCGCCGGGCCGGGAGGGGCTCGGGGCCTGTCGCCGGATTTGGGTACAGTCATTTCGATGGTCGTCGGGTGACCAGAGGCTACGGTCAGAAGCCTGCCCTAAAATGGCAAGACATGCCCAGCGGCGCAGCGCGTGAAATAGTCACCGAGGCCGGTGGGCTATAGCCTTTGGTCCGCGGGGGTTGGGGAGGGGGTTTAGGGGGCTCTGGTCATCGGAAATGGGTACAGTCATTTCGAGGGTCCTCGTGATCCCAGTTGGAGGCTACGGTCAGAAGCCTGCCCTATAATGGCAAGAAATGTCTAGCGGCGCAGCGCGTGAAATAGTCGCCGAGGGCGGTGGGCTATAGCCTTTGGTCCGCGGGGGTTGGGGAGGGGCGTTCGGGGGCTCTGGGTGTCGGAAATGGGTACAGTCTTTTCGAAGGTCCTCATGTGCCCAGTTTGAGGCTACGGTCAGAGGCCTGCCCTAAAATGGCAAGAAATGCCCAGCGGCGCAGCGCATGAAATAGTCGCCGAGGCCGGTGGGCTATAGCCTTTTGTCCGCGGGGGTTGGGGATGGGCGTTCGGGGGCTCTGGTCGTCGGAAATGGGTACAGTCTTTTCGAGGGTCCTCGTGTGGCCAGTGGGAGGCTACGGTCAGAAGCCTACCCTAAAATTGCAAGAAATGCCCAGCGGCGCAGCGCGTGAAATAGTCACCGAGGCCGGTGGGCTATAGCCTTTGGTCCGCGGGGGTTGGGGAGGGGGTTTAGGGGGCTCTGGTCGTCGAAAATGGGTACAGTCTTTGCGAGGGTCCTCGTGCCTGGGCAGAGGCTACGGTCAAGCCCGCCTTAAATGGCAAGATATGCCCAGCGCGTCAAATAGTCCCCGAGGCCGGTGGGCTATAGCCTTTGGTCCGCGGGGGTTGGGGAGGGGGTTTAGGGGGCTCTGGTCATCGGAAATGGGTACAGTCATTTCGAGGGTCCTCGTGATCCCAGTTGGAGGCTACGGTCAGAAGCCTGCCCTATAATGGCAAGAACGTGAAATAGTCGCCGAGCCCGTGGGCTATAGCCTTGGTCCGCGGGGCTGGGATGGGCGTCGGGGCTCGGAAATGGGCCTGTTCGAGGGTCTCGTGGGGAGGCTACGGCCGAAGCCCCTTAAAATTGCAAGAAATGGAAATAGTCACCGAGGCCGGTGGGCTATAGCCTTGGTCCGCGGGGTTGGGAGGGGTTTAGGGGCTCTAGTCAAAATGGGTACAGTCTTTTGAGGGTCCTCGGTGCGAGGCTACGGTCTACGCCGAAAATGGCAGTGCCCAGCGCGCAGCTGCTAAATAGTCGCAGAGGCCTGGAGGCTACGGTCAAGCCTGCCATAAAATGGCAAGACATGCCTAGCGCGCAGCTGCGGAAATAGTCACCGAGGCCGTGGGCTATAGCGCCTGCTCCACGGGGTTCGTGGAGGGGCTGGGGACTCGCCTCGAAATGGGTCTAGTCTTTTTTAGTAGCCTCGCGTGCTCAGTGGGAGCCTACGGTCTGAGGCCTGCCCTAAAAAGGCAAGAAATGTCCCAAGGCGGAGCGCGCGAAAGAGTCTCTGAGCCCGGTGGGCTATAGCCTCTGGTCCGCGGGGGTTGGGAGGGGTTCCGGGCCCGCCCATCGGAAATGGGTACAGCTTTTCGAGGGTCCTCGTGGTGCCTGCGGGACGCCACTAGGCGGCTGCCCTAAAATGGCAAGAAATGCCCAGCGGCGCAGCGCGTGAAATAGTCGCCGAGGCCGGTGGGCTATAGCCTTTGGTCCGCGGGCATGGTCAGAGGCCTGCCCTAAAATGGCATGAAATGCCCAGCGGCGCAGTGCACGAATTAGTCGTCGAGGCCGGTGGGCTATAGCGTCTGTTCCACGGGGGTTCGTGAGGGGGCTTTGGCGACTCTGGCCTTCGGAAATGGGTCTAGTCTTTTTTAGTAGCCTTGCGTGCTCAGTGGGAGCCTACGGTCTGAGGCTTGCCCTAAAAAGACAAGAAATGTCCCACGGCGGAGCGCGCGAAAGAGTCTCCGAGCCCGGTGGGCTATAGCCTTTGGTCCGCGGGGCGGTTGGGAGGGGGGTTCGCCGTCTGGCCGGAAATGGGTACATGGCTTTTGAGGGTCCTCGGTGCCAGTGGGAGGCTACGGCCAAGCCTGCCCGAAAATGGCAAGAAATGCCCAGCGCGCAGCTGTGAAATAGTCGCCGAGGCCGGGTTATAAGCCGCTGGGGTTGGGAGGGGTCTGGCCCTGGGCGTCGGAAATGGGTGCAGTCTTTTTTAGGGTCCTCGTGTGCCCAGTTGGAGGCTACGGTCAGAAGCCTGTCCTAAAATGGCAAGAAATACCCAGCAGCGCAGCGCGGGAAAAAGTCGCCGAGGCTGGTGGGCCATAGCCTTTGGTCCGCGGGGGTTGTGGAGGGGGTTTCGGGGGCTCTGGCCGTCGAAAATGGGTACCGTCTATTCGAGGTTCCTCGTGTGCCCAGTGGGAGGCTACGGTCAGAAGCCTGCCCTAAAATCGCAATAAATACTTAGCGGCGCAGTGCACGAAATAGTGGCCGGGGCCGGTGGGCTATAGCGTCTGTTCCACGGGGTTCGGAGGGGGTTTGGGACTCGCCATCGCAAATGGGTCTAGTCTATTTGAGTAGCCTCGCGTGCTGAGTGGGAGCCTACGGTCTGAGGCCTGCCCTCATAAGGCAAGATAGGTCCCACGGCGCTTCGCGCGAAAGAGTTTTCGAGCCCGGCGGGCTATAGCCTTTGGTCCGGGGGCTGGGTAGGGATTCTGGGCCCGCCGGAAATGGGTACAGTGTTTTCGAGGGTCCTCGTGCCCTGGGGAGGCTACGGTCAAGCCTGCCCTAAATGGCAAGAAATGCCCAGCGCAGCGCTTGAATTAGTCGCCGAGGCCGGTGGGCTATAGCCTTTGGTCCGGGGGGGTTTGGGAGGGGGGTTCGGGGGCTCTGGGGGTCGGGAATTCGTGCAGTCTTTTCTAGGGTCCTTGTGTCCCCAGTGGGAGGCTAGGGTCAGAAGCCTGCCCTAAATGGGCTGAGGCTACGCCTGCCATAAAATGACAAGTAATGCCCAGCGTCGCAGCGCATGAAATAGTCGCCGATGCCGGTGGGCTATAGCCTTTTGTCCGCAGGGGTTGGGCAGGGGGGTTCCGGGTGCTCTGGCCATCGGAAATGGGTACAGTCTTTTCAAGCCGCTGCAGCGGGAGGCTACGTTCAGAAGCCTGCCCTAAAAATGCAATAAATGCACAGCGTCGCTGAGCGTGAAATAGTCCGAGGCCGGTGGGCTATAGCCTTGGGTCCGTGGGGTGGGAGGGGCGCTCGGGTCGCCGGAAAGGGGTACAGTCTTTTGAGGGTCTCGTCCCTGGGCCGAGGCTACGGTCAGATGCCTGCCCCTAAAATGGTAAGAAATGCCCAGCGCGCAGCTCGAAATAGTCGCCGAGGCCGCGGGGCCATAGCCTGGTCCGCTGGAGTCGGGAGGGCGCTGGGGCCTCGGGCGACGGAAATGGGTACAGTCTTTTCGAGGGTCCTCGTGCGCCCAGTGGGAGGCTACGGTCAGAGGCCTGCCCTACAATGGCAACAAATGCCCGGCGTCGCAGTGCGTGAAATAGTGGCCGAGACCGGGGGGCTATAGCCTTTGGCCCGCGGGGGTTGGGGAGGAGGGTTCGGGGGCTCTGGGCGTCCGAAATGGGTACAGTCTTTTCGAGGGTCCTCGTGTGCCCAGTGGGAGGCAACGTTCAGAAGCCTGCCCTAAAATGCCAAGAAATGCCCAGTGGCACAGCGCGTGTAATAGTCGCCGAGGCCGGCGGGCTACAGCCTTTGTTCCGCAGGGCCGGGGTGGTGAGTCGGGGGCCTGGGCGCCGGAAATGGGTACGCCTTTTCAAGGGTCCTCGCCTGGGAGGCTACGGACCGAGGCCTGCCCTAAAATGGCAAGAAATGCCCAACGGCGCAGCGCGTACGTAAATAGTCGCCGGGCCGGGCTATAGCGCCTGTTCCACGGGGTTCGGGAGGGGGTTTGGGACCTCGCCATCGGAAATGGGTCTAGTCTTTCGAGTAGCCTCGTGCTCGTGGGGAGCCCACGGACTGAGGCCGGCCCTAAAAGTCAAGAAATGTCCCACGGCGCAGCGCTTAAGAGTCTCCGAGCCCGATGGGCTATAGCCTATGGTCCGCGGGGTTGCAGGGGTTCGGGGCCTGGAATCGGAAATGGGTACAGTTTTCCAAAGAATGCCCAGCGTCAGAAATGGCAGGCTACGGTCAAGCCCGCCAGAAATGGCAAGTAATGCCCAGCCGTCAGCGCGTGAAATAGTCGCCGAGACCGTGGGCTATAGTCTTTAGTCCGCTGGGTTGATGAGGGGTTCGGGGCCTGGGCGTCCGAAATGGGAACAAGATTTTCTAAGGGTCCTCGTGGTGCCCAAAGGCGCAGGATAAGGTCAGAAGCCCGCCCTAAATGGCAAGAAATGCCCAGCGCGCAGGTGAAATAGTCGCCGAGCCCTGGTGGGCACAGCCTTGGTCCGCTGGGGTTGGGAGGGCGCCTGGGGCTCGGGCGCTGGAAATGGGCATTTCTTTCCAGGATGCCTGGTGCCTGGAAGGCTAGCGTCAGAGGCCTGCCCTAAAATGGCAAGAAACGCACAGCGGCGCAGCGCACGAAATAGTCGCTGTGGCCAGTGGGCTATGGCCTTTGGTCCGCGGGGGTTGGGGACGGGGGTTCGGGGGCTCTGGGTGTCAGAAATGGGTACAGTCTTTTCAAGGCTTCTCGTAGCCTGGGCAGAGGCTACGGTCAGAAGCCTGCCCTAAAATGGTAAGAAATGCCGCGCAGTCGTGAAATAGTCGCCGAGGCCGGTGGGCCAGCCTTTTGGTCCGCTGGGGTTGGGAGGGGCGTCGGGGGCTCGGGCGACGGAAATGGCATGCCTTTTCGAGGGTCCTCGTGGTGCCTGGGGAGGCTACGGCCGAGGCCTGCCCTAAATGGCAACACCGACCGGGTGCTATAGCCTGGTCCGCTGGAGGCTGGGAGGGGGTTCGGGGCTCGGGCGCCGGAAATGGCGAGGGTAGGCTACCAGAAGCCTGCCCTAAAATGGCAAATAGTGGCCGAGCCGTGCTATAGCCTTTGGTCCGGGGTCTGGGGCCTGGGCGCCGGAAATGGCTTTTTTCGAGGGGTGTGCCCGTGTTCGCCTGGAAAGGGGTCTAGTCTGTCGAGCCTGGAGGCCCCAGCCAGAAGCTTGCCCTAAATAGTGCTGGCAGGCGCGAAAGAGGGGTGGGGACGGGTATAGCCTTGGGCCTGAGGGGCGGGAGGGGGTTCGCCACCGGGCTGCTGGAAAGGGGTCCAGCTTTTCAAGGGCCCCTGGGGCTCAGGATGCCGCCTGTGGGCTTGCCCTAAAATAGTGTTTAGCCCAGCGCGCAAGGTGCGCGTGAAGAGGGGCGGGACGTGTTATAGCCTTGGGCCCGTGGGGTTGGGTGGGGTTCGGTCTTGCTGTTGAAAGGGGTCCAGTCTTTCGAGGGCCCTGGGGCCTGGAGGTCGCGCCGAGGCTTGCCCTAAATATTGCTTTGCCGCGGGCAAGGCGCGAAGAGGGGCGGGACGGTTATAGCCTTGGGCCCGTAGGGGTGGGAGGGGGTTCGGCCAGTCGCCTGCCTTGGAAGGGGTCCAGTCTTTCGAGGGCCTCGGGGCCTCGGGAGGCCATGGCTGAGCCTTGCCCTAAAATAGTGCTTCGCCCGCGCGCAACGCGAAACAGGGGGCGGGGGCGGTGTGCTATAGCCGCCTGGGGGGGATGGGGGTTCGCCAGTCGGGTTATCGGAAGGTCCACCTTTCCAGGTCCCTGGGGCCTGTGGTAGGCCGCGCCAGGCTTGCCCTAAAATAGTGCTTCGCCCAGCGCAAGGCGCGAAACGGGAGCGGGGCGGTGCAGCCTTGCCTTAGGGGTGGGGAGGGGGTTCGCCACCGGGCTGTCGGAAAGGGGTCCAGTCTTTTCAAGGGCCCCTCGGGTCCTGGGGAGGCCGCGCCAGAGGCTTGCCCTAAATAGTGCTTCCCTAGCAAGGCGCGAAGAGGGGGGCGCAAAGTTATAGCCTTGGGCCTGTGGGGTGGGGAAGGGGTTCGCCACCGGGCTGCCTGGAAAGGGGTCCACCTTTCAAGGCCCTGGGGCTTGGGAGGCCGTGGCCAGAGGCTTGCCCTAAAATAGTGCTTCTGGCCCAGCTGCGCAAGGCGAAATAGTGGAGCGGGCAAAATAGCTTTGGGTCTGAGGGGGTGGGAGGGGGTTCGCCACCGGGCTGTCGGAAAGGGGTCCGCCTTTTCGAGAGCCCTGGGGGCCTGTGGAGGTCAGTGGCCAGAGGCTTGCCCTAAAATAGTGCTTCGACCAGCGGGCGCAAGGCGCGAAGAGGAGCGGGGCGGTGCTATAGCCTCTGGGGGTGGGTAGGGGGTTCGGCCAGTCGGGCTGTCGGAAAGGGGTCCAGTCTTTTCAAGGGCCCTTGGGGGGCCTGTGGGATGCCGCGCCCAGAGGCTTGCCCTAAAATAGTGCTTCTAGCCCAGCGGTGCAAGGCGCGAAAGAGGGGGCGGGGACGGTGTGCTATAGCCTTGGGCCCTTGGGGGTGGGGGGGGGGGTTCGGCCAGTCGGTCGGTCGGACAGGGGTCCAGTATTTACGACGGCCCTGGGGCTGGGAGGACGCAGAGGCTTGCCCTACAATATTGCTTCCCGCGGCGCCAGGCGCGAAAGCGGCGGGCAGGTATAGCCTTGGGCCCGTAGGGGGTGGGGAGGGGGGTTCGCCCAGTCGGGCTGTCGGAAAGGGGTCCAGTCTTTTCGAGGGCCGTCGGAGGCCCCGGCCAGAGGCTTGCCCTAAAATAGTGCTTCTGGCCCAGCGGCGCAAGGCGCGAAAGAGGGGGCGGGGGCGGTGTGCTATAGCCTTGGGCCCGTGGGGGGTGGGGAGGGGGGTTCGGCCAGTCGGCTGTCGGAAAGGGGTCCAGTCTTTTCGCGGGCCCTCGGGCGGCCTGTGGAGGTCGCGCCGAGGCTTGCCCTTAAAATAGTGCTTCGCTGCTGCAAGGCGACAAGAGGGGGCGGGACGCATAGCCTTGGGCCTGGGGTGGGAGGGGGTTCGGCCAGTCGGGTTATCGGAAGGGGGTCCAATCTTTTCCAGGTCCCTCGGGGGGCCTGTAGGTCAGCGCCAGAGGCTTGCCCTAAAATAGTGCTTCCGCCCAGTGGCGCAAGGCGCGAAAAGGGGCGGGGCAAGCAGATAGCCTGGGGTGGGGAAGGGGGTTCGCCACCGGCTGTCGGAAAGGGGTCCAGCTTTTCAATGGCTTCATGCCTCCTGAGGGGTCCAATCTTTCTGTGTCCCTGGGAGGCCGCCAGGCTTGCCCTTACAATATTGCTGCCCAGCGCACAAGGCGCGAAACACGGGTGGGGGGGCAGTTATAGCCTTGGGCCTGTAGGGGTGGGAGGGGGTTCGCCAAGGGGCTGTCCTGAAGGGGTCCAGATTTTCAAGGGCCCTTGGGGGCTCAGGATGCCGCGCCAGAGGCTTGCCCTAAAATAGTGCTTCTAGCCCAGCGTGCAAGGCGCGAAACAGGGGCGGGACTGTGCAAAGCAGCCTTGGGGCCCGTGGGGTGGGGAGGGGGTTCGCCAGTCGGGCGTCGGAAAGGGGTCCAGTTTTTCGAGGGCCCTGGGGCCTGGGGAGGACGCGCCAGAAGCTTGCCCTACTTGCCGCGCGCAAGGCGCAACAGGGGCGGGGCGGTGAAGCAGCCTTGGGCCCTGTAGGGGTGGGAGGGGGTTCGCCACCGGGCTGTCGGAAAGGGGTCCTGCTTTTCGAGGGCCGGAGGCCCCGGCCCAGCAGGCTTGCCCTAAAATAGTGCTTCGCGGCGCAAGGCGCCAAAGAGGGGCGGGACGGCGGTTATAGCCTTGGGCCTGCGGGCGGTGGGTGGGGGTTCGTGCTGTCGGAAAGGGGTCCAGTCTTTCGAGGGCCTCGGACGGCTTGTGGAGGTCGCGCCAGAGGCTTGCCCTTAAAATAGTGCTTCCGCCAAGCGTGCAAGGCGCGAAGAGGGGCGGGACGGTATAGCCTTGGGCCTGGGGGGTGGGAGGGGGTTCGCCAGTCGGGCTGGAAAGGGGTCCACCTTTTCCAGGTCCCTCGGGGCCTGGGTAGGCCACAGAGGCTTGCCCTAAAAATAGTGCCCGCCCAGTGGCAAGGCGCGAAGAGGGGGCGGGGCGCGCTTATAGCCTTGGGCCCGTGGGGTGGGGAAGGGGTTCGCTGCCTGAAAGGGGTCCGCCTTTCAAGGGCCTTCATGGCCTCTGAGGGGTCCACCTTTCTGTGTCCCTGGGGCCGCTGGGAGGCCGCTGCCAGAGGCTTGCCCTACAATATTGCTTCTGGCCCAGCGGCACAAGGCGCAAAACACGGGGTGGGGGCAGGTTATAGCCTTGGGCCCAGTAGGGGTGGGAGGGGGTTCGCCACCGGGCTGTCGGAAAGGGGTCCAGTCTTTTCGAGGGCCCTCGGGGGGCCTCTGGGAGGCCATGGCCAGAGCCTTGCCCTAAAATAGTGCTTCTGGCCCCGCGGCGCAATGCGCGAAACAGGGGGCGGCGGCGGTGTGCTATAGCCTTGGGCCCGTGGGGGGGGGGGGAGGGGGGTTCGGCTAGTCGGGTTATCGGAAGGGGGTCCAATCTTTTCCAGGTCCCTCGGGGGGCCTGTGGTAGGCCGCGGCCAGAGGCTTGCCCTAAAATAGTGCTTTCGCCCAGCGCGCAAGGCGAAAGAGGGGCGGGCGCTATAGCAGCCTGTGGGGGTGGGGAGGGGGGTGTAGCCAGTCGGGCTGTCGTAAAGGGGTCCAGCCTTTTCGAGGGCCCCTCGGGGCTCAGGGGAGGCCGCGCCAGAGGCTTGCCCTAAAATAGTGGCCCAGCGCAAGGCGCGAAACGGGAGCGGGGCGGTGTTATAGCCCTGTAGGGGTGGAGGCTTCGGCCAGTCGGGCTGTCGGAAAGGGGTCCAGTCTTTTCGAGAGCCCTCGGGGGGCCTGTGGGAGGCCGCGACCAGAGGCTTGTCCTAAAATAGTGCTTCTGGCCCAGCGGCGCAAGGCGCGAAAGAGGGGGCGGGGGCGGTGTGTTATAGCCTTGGGCCCGTGGGGGGTGGGGAGGGGGGTTCGGCCAGTCGGGCTGTCGGAAAGGGGTCCTTTTCCGAGAGCCCTCGGGGCCTGGGGGAGGCCGCGGCCAGAGGCTTGCCCTAAAATAGTGCTTCAAGGCGCGAATGAGGGGCGGGGCGGTATAGCAGCTTGGGCCTGGGGGTGGGGAGGGGGTTCGCCAGTCGGGCTGTCGGAAAGGGGTCCAGTCTTTTCGAGGGCCCTCGGGGCCTGTGGGAGGCCGTGCCAGAGGCTTGCCCTAAAATAGTGCTTTCGCCCAGCAAGGCGCGAATGAGGGGCGGGCGGTAAAGCATAGCCTGGGGTTGGGGAGGGGGGTTCGGCCAGTCGGGCTGTCGGAAAGGGGTCCAGTCTTTTCGAGGGCCCTCGGGGGGCCTGTGGGAGGCCGCGGCCAGAGGCTTGCCCTAAAATAGTGCTTCTGGCCCAGCGGCGCAAGGCGCGAAAAAGGGGGCGGGGGCGGTGTGCTATAGCCTTGGGCCCGTGGTGGGTGGGGAGGGGGTTCGGCCAATGGCTGTCGGAAAGGGGTCCAGTCTTTCTCGCTGGGGGCCTGTTGGAGGCCCCCAGAGGCTTGCCCTAAAATAGGCTTCGGCCCAGCGCAAGGCGCGAAAGAGGGGCGGGGCGGTGTTATAGCCTTGGGCCGGTGGGGGTGGGGATGGGGTTCGCCAGGGCTGCTGGAAAGGGGTCCAGTCTTTTCGAGGGGCCTGGGGGCCTGTGGGAGGCCGCCAGAGGCTTGCCCTAACAAGGCGCAAACAGGGGCGGGCGCTATAGCCTTGGGCCCTTTGGGGGTGGGGAGGGGGGTGTCTCCAGTCGGGATGTCGTAAAGGGGTCCAGCCTTTTCGAGAGCCCTCGGGGTGCCTGTAGGAGGCCGCGGCCAGAGGCTTGCCCTAAAATAGTGCTTCCGCCCAGCGCGCAAGGCGCGAATGTGGGGCGGGGGCGGTGTGCTATAGCCTTGGGCCCGTGGGGGTGGGAAGGGGGGTTCAGCCAGTCGGGCTGTCGGAAAGGGGTCCAGTCTTTTCGAGGGCCCTCGGGGGGCCTGTGGGAGGCCGCGGCCAGAGGCTTGCCCTAAAATAGTGCTTCTGGCCCAGCGGCGCAAGGCGCGAAAGAGGGGGCGGGGGCGGTGTCCTAAAGCCTTGGGCCCGTAGGGGGTGGGGAGGGGGGTTTGGCCAGTCGGGCTGTCGGAAAGGGGTCCAGTCTTTCGGGGGCCCTCGGGGGGTTTGTGGGAGGCCGCGGCCAGAGGTTTGCCCTAAAATAGTGATTCTGGCCCAGTGACGCAAGGCGTGAAAGAGGGGGCGGTGTGATATAGCCCTGGGCCCGTGGGGGGTGGGGATGGGGGGTTCGGCCAGTCGGGCTGTCGGAAAGGGGTCCAGTCTTTTCGAGGGCCCCCGGGGGGCCTGTGGGAGGCCGCGGCCAGAGGCTTGCCCTAAAATAGTGCTTCTGGCCCAGCGGCGCAAGGCGCGAAACAGGGGGCGGGGGCAGTGTGCTATAGCCTTGGGCCCGTGGGGGGGGGGAGGGGGGTTCGGCCAGTCGGGCTGTCGGAAAGGGGTCCAGTCTTTTCGAGGGCCCTCGGGGGGCTTGCCCTAAAATAGTGCTTCTGGCCCAGCGGCGCAAGGCGCGAAAGAGGGGGCGGGGGCGGTGTGCTATAGCCTTGGGCCCGTAGGGGGTGGGGAGGGGGGTTCGGCCAGTCGGGCTGTCGGAAAGGGGTCCAGTCTTTTCGAGGGCCCTCTGGCTCAGGTAGGTCGCCAGAGGCTTGCCTAAAATAGTGCTTCGCCCAGCGCGCAAGGCGCGAAAGAGGGGCGGGGCGGTGCTATAGCCTGGGCCTGTGGGGGTGGGGGGGGGTTCGGCCAGTCGGGCTGTCGAAAGGGTCCAAGGCCTGGGGCCTGGAGACCGCCAGAGGCTTGCCCTAAAATAGTGCTTGCCCAGCGGCAAGGCGCGAAAGAGGGGCGGGGGGGTGCTATAGCCTTGGGCCCGTAGGGTGTGGCGAAGGGGGTTCGGCCAGTCGGGCTGTCGGAAAGGGGTCCAGTCTTTTCGAGGGCCCTAGGGGGGCCTGTGGGAGGCCGCGGCCAGAGGCTTGCCCTAAAATAGTGCTTCTGGCCCAGCGGCGCAAGGCGCGAAACCGGGGGCGGGGGCTGTGTGCTATAGCCTTGGGCCTGTAGGGGGAGGGGGGGGTTCGTCCAGTCGGGCTGTCGGAAAGGGGTCCAGTCTTTTCGAGGCCTCGGGGCCTGGGAGGCCGCGCCAGAGGCTTGCCCTAAAATAGTGCTTGACCCAGCCGCGCAAGGCGCGAAAGAGGGGCGGGGCGGTGTCAACAGCCTTGGGCCCAGGGGGTGGGGGGGTTGGGCCAGTCGGCCTGTCGGAAAGGGGTCCAGTCTTTCGAGGCCCTCGGGGCCTGGGGAGGCCGCGCCAGAGGCTTGCCCTAAAATAGTGCTTCGCCCAGCGGGCGCAAGGCGCGAAAGAGGGGCGGGCGGTGTGCTATAGCCTTGGGCCTGGGGGTGGGAGGGGGTTCGCCAGTCGGGCTGTGGGAAAGGGGTCTAGTCTTTCGAGGCCCTGGGGGCCTGTGGAGGCCGCGCCAGAGGCTTGCCCTAAAATAGTGCTTCGCCCAGCGCGCAAGGCGCGAAACACGAGGCGGGGGCAGTGTCCTATAGCCTGGGCCTGGGGGTGGAGGGGTTCGCCACCGGCTGTCGGAAAGGGGTCCAGTCTTTTCGAGGGCCGTCGGTGGGCCTGTTGGAGGCCCCGGCCATTGGCTTGCCCTAAAATAGTGCTTCGCCCAGCGCAAGGCGAAAGAGGGGCGGGGCGGTCCTATAGCCTTGGGCCCAGGGGTGGGAGGGGGTTCGCCAGTCGGGCTGTCGGAAAGGGGTCCAGTCTTTCGAGGGCCCTCGGGGCCTGTTGAGGCCGCGCCAGAGGCTTACCCTAAAATAGTGCTTCAGCCCAGCGGGCAAGGCGCAAAGAGGGGCGGGCGGGGTGTATAGCCTTGGGCCTGGGGGGGAGGGGGTGCGCCAGTCGGGCTGTCGGAAAGGGGTCCAGTCTTTTCGAGGCCCTGGGGCCTGGGAGGCCGCGCCAGAGGCTTGCCCTAAAATAGTGCTTCGCCCAGCGCACAAGGCGCGAAGAGGGGCGGGGCGGTTATAGCCTTGGGCCCTGGGGGTGGGAGGGGGTTCGGCCAGTTGGGCTGTCGAAAAGGGGTCCAGTCTTTTCGAGGGCCCTCCGGGGGCCTGTGGCAGGCCGCGGCCAGAGGCTTGCCGTAAAATAGTGCTTCTGGGCCAGCGGCACAAGGCGCGAAAGAGGGGCGGGCAAGGTGTTATAGCCTTGGGCCCGAGGGGTGGGAGGGGGTTCGCCAGCTGTCGGAAAGGGGTCCAGTCTTTTCGAGGTCCCGCGGGGACCTGTGGGAGGCCGCGGCCAGAGGCTTGCCCTAAAATAGTGCTTCTGCCCAGGTGCGCAAGGCGCGAAAGAGGGGCGGGGCGGTAAAGCAGCCTTGGGCCCTGGGGGGGAGGGGTTGCGCCAGTCGGGCTGTCGGAAAGGGGTCCAGTCTTTTCGAGGGCCTGGGGGCCTGGGAGGCCCCGCCAGAGGCTTGCCCTAAAATAGTGCTTCGCCCAGCGGGCGCAAGGCGCGAAAGAGGGGCGGGCTATAGCCTTGGGCCTGGGGGTGGGAGGGGTTCGCCAGTCGGGTTATCGGAAGAGGGTCCACCTTTTCGAGGGCCTCGGGGCCTGTGGAGACCGCGCCAGAGGCTTGCCCTAAAATAGTGCTTCCGCCCAGCGCAAGGCGCGAAAGAGGGCGGGCGGTGTTATAGCCTTGGGCCTGGGGGGGGGAGGGGGTTCGCCAGTCCGGGCTGTCGGAAAGGGGTCCAGTCTTTCGAGGGCCCTCGGGGCCTGTTGAGGCCGCGCCAGAGGCTTGCCCTAAAATAGTGCTTGGCCCAGCGCGCAAGGCGCGAAAGAGGGGCGGGGCGGTGATAGCCTTGGGCCTGGGGGTGGGGAGGGGGTTCGCCAGTCGGGCTGTCGGAAAGGGGTCCAGTCTTTTCGAGGCCCTGGGGCCTGTGGGAGGCCCCGCCAGAGGCTTGCCTAAAATAGTGCTTCCGCGCGCAAGGCGCGAAAGAGGGGCGGGCAAAGCAGCCTGGGCCTGGGGGTGGGAGGGGGTTCGCCACCGGGCGGTCGGATACGGGTCCAGTCTATTCGAGGGCCCTCGGGGCCTGGGGAGGCCGCGCCAGAGGCTTGCCCTAAAATAGTGCTTCGCCGGGCGCAAGGCGCGAAACAGGGGCGGGGCGGTGCTATAGCCTGGGCCCGAGGGGTGGGAGGCCCGCCGGCTGCCGGAAAGGGGTCCAGTCTTTCGAGGGCCCCTGGGGCCTGGGAGGCCGCGCCAGAGGCCTCCCTAAAATAGTGCTTCGGCCCAGCGCAAGGCGCGAAACAGGGGTGGGGGCGGTGTCCGAGAGCCTTGGGCCTGTAGGGGTGGAGGGGGTTCGCCACCGGGCCGGCCGGAAAGGGGTCCAGGCTTTTCGAGGGCCGTCGGGGGGCCTGTTGGATGCCCCGGCCAGAGGCTTGCCGTCAAATAGTGCTCGGCCCAGCCCGCAAGGCGCGAAACAGGGGCGGGGCGGTCAGCATAGCCTTGGGCCCGTAGGGGGTGGGGAGGGGGGTTCGGCCAGTCGGGCTGTCGGAAAGGGGTCCAGTCTTTTCGAGAGCCCTCGGGGGGCCTGTGGGAGGCCGCGACCAGAGGCTTGTCCTAAAATAGTGCTTCTGGCCCAGCGGCGCAAGGCGCGAAAGAGGGGGGGGCGGTGTGTTATAGCCTTGGGTCCGTGGGGGGTGGGGAGGGGGGTTCGGCCAGTCCGGCTGTCGGAAATGGGTCCAGTCTTTTCGAGGGCCCTCGCGGGGCCTGTAGGAGGCCGCGGCCAGAGGCTTGCCCTAAAATAGTGCTTCTGGCCCAGCGGAGCAAGGCGCGAAACAGGGGGTGGGGGCGGTGTGCTATAGCCTTGGGCCCGTGGGGGGGGATGGGGGTTCGGCCAGTCCGGCTGTCGGAAACGGGTCCAGTCTTTTCGAGGGCCCTCGCGGGGCCTGTAGGAGGCCACGGCCAGAGGCTTGCCCTAAAATAGTGCTTCTGGCCCAGCGGCGCAAGGCGCGAAACAGGGGGCGGGGGCGGTGTGCTATAGCCTTGGGCCCGTGGGGGGTGGGGAGGGGGGTTCAGCCACTCGGGCTGTCGGAAATGGGTCCAGTCATTTCGAGGGTGCTCGCAGGGCCTGTAGGAGGCCCCGGCCAGAGGCTTGCCCAAAAATAGTGCTTCTGGCCTAGCGGAGCAAGGCGAGAAACAGGGCCCGGGGGCGGTGTGGTATAGCCTTGGGCCCGTGGGGGGTGCGGAGGGGGGTTTAGCCACTCGGGCCGTGGGAAATGGGGCCAGTATGTTCGAGGGCCCGCGGGGCCTGGAGGCCGCCAGAGGCTTGCCCTAAAATAGTGCTCGCCCAGCGCGCAAGGCGAAGAGGGGCGGGGCGGTGCTATAGCCTTGGGCCCGTGGGGGTGGGGAGGGGGTTCGGCCAGTCGGGCTGTCGGAAAGGGGTCCAGTCTTTTCGAGGGCCCTCGGGGGGCCTGTGGGAGGCCGCGGCCAGAGGCTTGCCCTAAAATAGTGCTTCTGGCCCAGCGGCGCAAGGCGCGAAACAGGGGGCGGGGCCGTTGAGTTATAGCCTTGGGCCCGTAGGGGGTGGGGAGGGGGGTTCGTGCAGTCGGGCTGTCGGAAAGCGGTCTTTTTCGGGGCCTCGGGGCCTGGGAGGCCGCGCCAGAGGCTTGTCCTAAAATAGTGCTTTCGCCCAGCGCGCAAGGCGAAACAGGGGCGGGGCAAGGTCCTATAGCCTTGGGGTCTGTGAGGGGTGGGAGGGGCCAGTCGGGCTGTCGGAAAGGGGTCCGGTCACTTCGAGGGCCTCGGGAGGCCTGTTCGAGGCCGCGGCCAGAGGCTTGCCCTAAAATAGTGCTTGCCAGCGCAAGGCGCGAAAGAGGGGGCGGGATTGGTGTGCTATAGCCTTTGGCGCGGAGGGGTGGTGAGGGGGGTTCGGCCAGTCGGGCTGTCGGAAAGGGGTCCAGTCTTTTCTAGGGCCCTCGGGGGGCCTGTGGGAGGCCGCGGCCAGAGGCTTTCCCTAAAATAGTGCTTCTGGCCCAGCGGCGCAAGGCGCGAAACAGGGGGCGGGGGCGGTGTCCTATAGCCTTGGGCCCGTAGGGGGTGGGGAGGGGGGTTCGGCCAGTCGGGCTGTCGGAAAGGGGTCCAGTCTTTTCGAGAGCCCTCGGGGGGCCTGTGGGAGGCCGCGGCCAGAGGCTTGCCCTAAAATAGTGCTGATGTCCCAGCGGCGCAAGGCGCGAATGAGGGGGCGGGGGCGGTGTCCTATAGCCTTGGGCCCGTGGGGGGGGGAGGGGGTTCGGCCAGTCGGACTGTCGGAAAGGGGTCCAGTCGTTTCGAGGGCCTGGGGCCTGTGGAGGCCCCGCCAGAGGCTTGCCTAAAATAGTGCCTGCCCCCAGCGCGCAAGGCGCAAAGAGGTGCGGTGTGCTATAGCCTTGGGCCCGTATGGGGTGGGGAGGGGGGTTCGGCCAGTCGGGCTGTCGGAAAGGGGTCCAGTCTTTTCGAGGGCCCTCGGGGGGCCTGTGGGAGGCCGCGGCCAGAGGCTTGCCCTAAAATAGTGCTTCTGGCCCAGCGTCGTAAGGCGCGAAACAGGGGGCGGGGCGGTGTCCTATAGCATTGGGCCCGTAGGGGTGGGTGGGGGTTCGGCCAGTCGGGCGGTCGGAAAGGGGTCCAGTCTTTTCGAGGGCCGTGGGGGGTCCTGTTCGAGGCCCCGGCCAGAGGCTTGCCCTAAAATAGTGCTTCTGGCCCAGCGGCGCAAGGCTCAAACAGGGGCGGGGGTGTATAGCCTTGGGCGCTGAGGGGTCGGGGGGTTCGGCCAGTTGGGCTTTCGGAAAGGGGTCCAGTCTTTTCGAGGGCCGTTGAGGGGCCTGTGGGAGGCCGCGGCCAGAGGCTTGCCCTAAAATAGTGCTTCTGGCCCAGCTGCGCAAGGCGCGAAAGAGGGGGCGGTGTTATAGCCTTGGGTCCCGTGGGGGTGGGGGGGTGTTCTGCCAGTCGGGCTGTCGGAAAGGGGTCCAGTCTTTTCGAGGGCCCTCGGGGGGCCTGTGGGAGACCGCGACCAAAGGCTTGCCCTAAAATAGTGTTTCTAGCCCAGCGGAGCAAGGCGACCAGGGGGCGGCGTGTTATAGCCTTGGGCCCGTGGGGGTGGGGGGGTTCGCCAGTCCGGGCTGTCGGAAAGGGGTCCAGTCTTTCGAGGGCCCTGGGGCTGGGAGGCCGCGACCAGAGGCTTGCCCTAAAATAGTGCTTCGCCCAGCGCAAGGCGAAACAGGGTGGGGGCGGTGTCTATAGCCTGGGCCCAGAGGGGGTGGGAGGGGTTCGCCAGTCGGGCTGTCGGAAAGGGGTCCAGTCTTTCGAGGGCCGCCGGGGCCTGGAGGCCCCGGCCAGAGGCTTGCCCCAAGGCGCGAAAGGGGCGGGGCGTGTTATAGCCTTGGGCCCGTGGGGGTGGGAGGGGGTTCGCCACCGGGCTGTCGGAAAGGGGTCCAGTCTTTCGAGGGCCGGGGCCTGTGGGAGGCCGCGCCAGAGGCTTGCCTTAAAATAGTGCTGGCCCAGCGCAGCAAGGCGCGAAGAGGGGCGGGGCGGTGTGCTATAGCCTTGGGCCTGGGGTGGGAGGGGGTTCGGCCAGTCGGGCTGTCGGAAAGGGGTCCAGTCTTTCGAGGGCCCTCGGGCCTGTGGGAGGCGGCGTCCAGAGGTTTTCCCTAAAATAGTGCTTCGCCCAGCGCAAGGCGCGAAACAGGGGCGGGGCGGTGTCCTATAGCCTTGGGCAGAGGGGTGGGAGGGGGTTCGCCACCGGGCTGTTGGAAAGGGTCCAGTCTTTCGAGGGCCCTCGGGGCCTGGGAGGCCGCGCCAGAGGCCTCCTAAAATAGTGCTTGGCCCAGCGCAAGGCGAAAGAGGGGCGGGGCGGTGTTATAGCCTGGGGCCTGGGGGTGGGAGGGGGTTCGCCAGTCGGGCTGTCGAAAGGGGTCCAGTCTTTCGAGGGCCGGGGCCTGTGGGAGGCCCGCCAGAGGCTTGCCCTAAAATAGTGCTCGGCCCAGCGCAAGGCGCGAAAGAGGGGCGGGGCTATAGCCTTGGGCCCGGGGGGTGGGAGGGGGTTCGCCAGTCGGGCTATCGGAAAGGGGTCCAGTCTTTTCGAGGCCCTCGGGGCCTGGGAGGCCCCGCCAGAGGCTTGCCCTAAAATAGTGCCGGCCCAGCGCAAGGCGCGAAACAGGGGGCGGTGCTATAGCCTTGGGCCTGTAGGGGGTGGGGAGGGGGTTCGGCCAGTCGGCCTGGCGGTAAGGGGTGCAGGCGTTTCGTGGGCCCGGGGCCTGTGGAGGCCCCGCCAGAGGCTTGCCCTAAAATAGTGCTGGCCCAGCGCAAGGCGAAACAGGGGCGGGGCGGTGTCCTATAGCCTTGGGCTGAGGGGTGGGAGGGGGTTCGCCAGTCGGGCTGTCGGAAAGGGGTCCAGTCTTTCGAGGGCCTGGGGCCTGTGGGAGGCCGCCAGAGGCTTGCCTAAAATAGTGCTTCCCAGCGCGCAAGGCGCCAAAGGGGCGGGGCGGTTATAGCCTGGGTCCTGTAGGGGTGGGAGGGGGTTCGCCGCCGGGCTGTCGGAAAGGGGTCCAGTCTTTCGAGGCCTCGGGGCCTGGGAGGCCGCCAGAGGCTTGCCCTAAAATAGTGCTTGGCCCAGCGCGCAAGGCGCGAAGAGGGGGGCGGTGCTATAGCCTTGGGGCCTGGGGTGGTGGGGGGGTTCGCCAGTCGGGCTGTCGGAAAGGGGTCCAGTTTTTCGAGGCCCTCGGGGCCTGGAGGCCGCGCCAGAGGCTTGCCCTAAAATAGTGCTTCGGCCCAGCGGCAAGGCGAAACAGGGGGGGCGGTGTCTATAGCCTTGGGCCTGGGGTGGGGGGGGTTCGCCACCGGGCTGTCGGAAAGGGGTCCAGTCTTTCGAGGGCCCTCGGGGCCTGGGAGGCCGCCAGAGACTTGCCCTAAAATAGTGCTTCTGGCCCAGCGACGCAAGGCGCGAAACATGGGGCGGGGGCGGTGTGCTATAGCCTTGGGCCCGTGGGGGGTGGGGAGGGGTTGCGCCAGTCGGGCTGTCGGAAAGGGGTCCAGTCTTTTCGAGGCCCCTCGGGGGGCCTATGGGAGGCCACGTTCAGAGGCTTACCATAAAAAAGTGCTTCTGGCCCAGCGGCGCAAGGCGCGAAAGAGGGGCGGGGCGGTGTATAGCATTGGGCCGGTGGGGGTGGGGAGGGGGTTCGCCACCGGGCTGTCGGAAAGGGGTCCAGTCTTTTCGAGGGCCCTCGGGGGGCCTGTGGGAGGCCGCGGCCAGAGGCTTGCCCTAAAATAGTGCTGCCCGCAAGGCGCGAAACAAAGGGGCGGGGCCTATAGCCTTGGGGGGGTGGGAGGGGGTTCGGCCAGTCCGGCCGTCGGAAAGGGGTCCAGTCTTTTCGAGGGCCGTCGGGGGGCCTGTTGGAGGCCCCGGCCAGAGGCTTGCCCTAAAATAGTGCTTCTGGCCCAGCGGCGCAAGGCGCGAAACAGGGGGCGGGGGCGGGGTGGTATAGCCTTGGGCCCGTGTGGGGTGGGGGGGGGGGGTCAGCCAGTCCGGCTGTCGGCAATGGGTCCGGTCGTTTCGAGGGTCCTCGGGGCCTGTGGAGGCCGCGCCAGAGGCTTGCCCTAAAATAGTGCTTCTGCCCAGCGCAAGGCGAAACAGGGGCGGTGTTATAGCCTGGGTCTGTGGGGTGGGGGGTTCGGCCAGTCGGGCTGTCGGAAAGGGGTCCAGTCTTTCTGAGGGCCCTCGGGGGGCCTGTGGGAGGCCGCTGCCAGAGGCTTGCCTAAAATAGTGCTGCCCAGCGCAAGGCGCCAAAGAGGGGGGCGGTCTATAGCCTTGGGCCCGTAGGGGTGGGAGGGGGTTCGGCAGTCGGGCTGTCGGAAAGGGGTCCAGTCTTTCGAGGGCCTCGGGGCCTGTGGAGGCCGCGCCAGAGGCTTGCCCTAAAATAGTGCTTTCGCCCAGCGCGCAAGGCGCGAAAGAGGGGCGGGGCGGTGTCTATAGCCTTGGGCCTGAGGGGGTGGGGTGGGGGGTTTAGCCACTCGGCTTGTCGGAAACGTGTCCAGACTTTTCGAGGGCCCTGACGGGGCCTGTAGGAGGCCGTAGCCAGAGGCTTGCCCTAAAATAGTGCTTCTGGCCTAGCTGCGCAAGGCGCGAAATAGGGGGCGGGGTGTCTAAAGCCTTGGGCCTGGGGGTGGGAGGGGGTTCGCCAGTCGGGCTGTCGGAAAGGGGTCCAGTCTTTTTCGAGGCCTCGGGGCCTGTGGAGGCCCCACCAGAGGCTTGCCCTAAAATAGTGCTTGGCCCAGCGGCGCATGGCGCGAAAGAGGGCGCGGGGCGTGCATAGCCTTGGGCCTGGGGGTGGGAGGGGGTTCGCCAGTCGGGCTGTCGGAAAGGGGTCCAGTCTTTCGAGGCCTCGGGGCCTGTGGAGGCCAGAGGCTTGCCAAAATAGTGCTTGCCGCCAATGCAAGGCGCGAAAGAGGGGCGGTGCAGCCTTGGGCCTGGGGGTGGGGAGGGGGTTCGCCAGTCGGGTTGTCGAAAGGGGTCCAGTCTTTCGAGGCCTGGGGCCTGGGGAGGCCGCCAGAGGCTTGCTAAAATAGTGCTTATGGCCCAGCGGCGAAAGAGGGGCGGGGCAGCCTTGGGCCCGGGGTGGGAGGGCCTCGGCCTGGGAGGACGCGGCCAGAGGCTTGCCCTAAAATAGTGCTTCTCGCCCAGCGAACAAGGCGCGAAACAGGGGGCGGGGGCGGTGTGCTATAGCCTTGGGCCCGTGTGGGGTGGGGAGGGAGGTTCGGCCAGTCCGGCTGTCGGAAATGGGTCCAGTCTTTTTGAGGGCCCTGCCGGGGCCTGTAGGAGGCCGCGCCCAGAGGCTTGCCCGAAAATAGTGCTTCTGGCCCAGCGGCGCAAGGCGCGAAAATAGGGGGCGGGGGCGGTGTGCTATAGCCTTGGGCCTGTGGGGGGGGGCGGGGGTTCGGCCAGTCGGGCTGTCGAAAATAGGTCCAGTCTTTTCGAGGGCCCTCGGGGGGCCTGTGGGCGGCGGCCTGAGGCTTGCCCAAAAATAGTGCTGCCCAGCGCAAGGCGAAACAGGGGGCGGTGTATAGCCTTGGGCCCGTGCTGGGTGGGGAGGGGTTCGTCCAGTCCGGCTGTCGGAAAGGGGTCCGCCATTTCGAGGGCCCTCGGGGGGCCTGTGCGAGGCCGCGGCCAGAGGCTTGCCCTAAAATAGAGCTTCGCCCAGCGCAAGGCGAAAGAGGGGCGGGGCGGTGCTATAGCCTTGGGCCTGGGGGTGGGAGGGGGTTCGCCAGTCCGGGCTGTCGGAAAGGGGCCCAGTCTTTCCGAGGGCCCTCGGGGGGCCTGTGGGAGGCCGCGGCCAGAGGCTTGCCCTAAAATAGTGCTTCTGGCTCATTGGCACAAGGCGCGAAAGAGGGGATTGGGGCGGCGTGCTATACCCTTGGGCCCGTAGGGGTGGGGAGGGGGGTTCGGCCAGTCGGGCTGTCGGAAAGGGGTCTAGTCTTTTCGAGGGCCCTCAGGGGGCCTGTGGGAGGCCGCGGCCAGAGGCTTGCCCTAAAATAATGCTTCTGTCCCAGCGGTGCAAGGCACAAAACAGGGGGCGGGGGCCGTGTGCTATAGCCTTGGGCCCGTCGGAGGGTGGGGAAGGGGGTTCGTCCAGTCGGGCTGTCGGAAAGGGGTCCAGTCTTTTCGAGGGCCCTCGGGGGGCCTGTGGGAGGCCGCGGCCAGAGGCTTGCCCTAAAATAGTGCTTCTGGCCCAGCGGCGCAAGGCGCGAAAGAGGGGGCGGGGGCGGTGTGCTATAGCCTTGGGCCCCTAGGGGGTGGGGAGGGGGGTTCGGCCAGTCGGGCTGTCGGAAAGGGGTCCAGTCTTTTCGAGGGCCCTCGGGGGGCCATTGGTAGGCCGCGGCCAGAGGCTTACCCTAAAATAGTGCTTCTAGCCCAGTGGTGCAAGGCGCGAAAGAGGGGGCGGGGCGGTATAGCAGCCTTGGGCTCGGGGGTGGGGACGGGGGTTCGGCCAGTCGGGCTGTCGGAAAGGGGTCCAGTCTTTTCAAGGGCCCTCGGGGGGCCTGTTGGAGACCCCGGCCAGAGGCTTGCCCTAAAATAGTGCTTCTGGCCCAGCGGCACAAGGCGCGAAACAGGGGCGGGGCGGTCCTATAGCCTTGGGCCCTGAGGGGTGGGAGGGGGTTCGCCACCGGGCTGTCGGAAAGGGGTCCAGTCTTTCGAGGCCCTGGGGCCTGTGGGAGGCCGCGACCAGAGGCTTGCCTAAAATAGTGCTTCTGACCCCGCGAGGCAAGGCGCGAAAGAGGGGGCGGGCGGTGTCCTAAAGCCTTGGGCCCGTAGGGGGTGGGGAGGGGGTTCGGCCAGTCGGGCTGTCGGAAAGGGTTCCAATCTTTTCCAAGGCCCTCGGGGGGCCTGTGGTAGACCGCGGCCAGAGGCTTGCCCTAAAATAGTGCTTGGCCCAGCCGCAAGGCGCGAAAGAGGGCGGGGCGGTGCATAGCCTTGGGCCCGTGGGGGTGGGGGGTTCGCCACGGCTCGGAAAGGGGTCCAGTCTTTTCGAGGCCCTCGGGGGGCCTGTGGAGGCCGCGGCCAGAGGCTTGCCCTAAAATAGTGCTTCTGGCCCAGCGATGGCAAAGGGGGCGGGTGCTGTGTGCTTTAGCCTTGGGCCTGGGGGGGTGGGGTAGGGGTTCCAGACGTCGGGATGTCGGAAAGGGGTCCAGTCTTTTCGAGGGCCCTCGGGGGGCCTGTTGGAGGCCAGGGCAAGAGGGTTGCCCTAAAAAAGTGCTTCTGGCCCAGCGGACCAAGGCGCGAAACAGAGGGCGGGGGCGGTTTGCTATAGCCTTGGGCCCGTGGGGGGTGGGGAGGGGGTTCGCCAGTCGGCTGTCGGAAATGGGTCCAGTCTTTCGAGGGCCTCGGGGCCTGGAGGCCGCGCCAAAGGCTTGCCCTAAAATAGTGCTTCGCCCAGCGCGCAAGGCGCGAAAGGGGCGGGACGGTGTGCTATAGCCTGGGGCCCGTGGGGTGGGGAGGGGGTTCGCCACGGGCTGTCGGATACGGGTCCAGTTCTTTCAAGGGCCCTCGCGGGGCCTGTAGGAGGCCGCGACCAGAGGCCTGCCCTAAAATAGTGCTTCGCCCAGCGCGCAAGGCGCGAAAGAGGGGCGGGACGGTGCTATAGCCTGGGTCTGGGGGGTGGGAGGGGGTTCGCCACCGGGCTGTCGGAAAGGGGTCCAGTCTTTTCGAGGGCCCTCGGGGCCTGTGGAGGCCGCGCCAGAGGCTTACCCAAAAATAGTGCTTATGGCCCAGCGGCCCTAGGCGCGAAACAGGGGCGGGGCGGTCCTATAGCCTTGGGCCAGTAGGGTGGGGAGGGGGTTCGCCAGTCGGGCTGTCGGAAAGGGGTCCAGTCTTTCGAGGGCCCCTGGGGGCCTGTGGGAGGCCCACGCCAGAGGCTGGCCCTAAAATAGTGCTTCGCCCAGCGCGCGCAAGGCGAAGCGGGGCGGTGTAAAGCAGCCTTGGGCCCGTGGGGGTGGGGAGGGGTTCGCCAGTCGGGCTGTCGGAAAGGGGTCCAGTCTTTCGAGGGCCACTGGGGCCTATGGGAGGCCGCGGCAGAGGGTTGCCCTAAAAAAGTGCTTGGCCCAGCGCGCAAGGCGAAGAGGGGCGGGGCGGTGTCCCAAAGCCGTGGGCCCGTGGGGGGTTCGGAGGGGCGTTCGGCCAGTCGGGCTGTCGGAAAGGGGTCCAGTCATTTCGAGGGCCCTCGGGGGGCCTGTGGGAGGCCGCGGCCAGAGGCTTGCCCTAAAATAGTGATTCTGGCCCAGCGGCGCAAGGCGCGGAGCGGGGGTCGGGGCGGTGTGCGATAGCCGTGGGCCCGGGGGGGGTGGGGAGGGGGGCTCGGCCAGTCGGGCTGTCGGAAAGGGGTCCAGTCTTTTCGAGGGCCGTCGGGGGGCCTGTTGGAGGCCCCGGCCAGAGGCTTGCCCTAAAATAGTGCTTCTGGCCCAGCGGCGCAAGGCGCGGAAGAGGGGGTGGGGGCGGTGTGCTATAGCCTTGGGCCTGTGGGGGGTGGGGAGGGGGGTTCAGCCAGTTCGGCTGTCGAAAAGGGGTCCAGTCTTTTCAAGGGCCCTCGGGGGGCCTGTGGGAGGCCGGGGCCAGAGGCTTGCCCTAAAATAGTTCTTCTGGCCCAGCAGCGCAAGGCAAAGACAGGGGCGGGCGGTGTCCTATAGCCTTGGGCCCGTGGGGGGTGGGGTAGGGGTTCGGCCAGTCGGGCTGTCGGAAAGGGGTCCAGTCTTTTCGAGGGCCCTCGGGGGGCCTGTGGGAGGCCGCGGCCAGAGGCTTGCCCTAAAATAGTGCTTCTGGCCCAGCGGCGCAAGGCGCGAAAGGGGGGCGTGGGCGGTGTGCTATAGCCTTGGGCCCGTGGGGGGTGGGGAGGGGGTCGGCCAGTCGGGCCGTCGGACAGGGGTCCAGTCTTTCGAGGGCCTCGGGGCCTGTGGAGGCCGCGCCAGTGGCTTGCCTTAAAATAGTGCTTCGGCCCAGCGCAAGGCGCGAAAGAGGGGCGGGGCGGTAAAGCCTCTGGGGGTGGGGAGGGGGGTTCCGCCAGTCGGGCTGTCGGAACGGGGTCCAGTCTTTCGAGGGCCCTCGGGGGGCCTGTGGGAGGCCGCGGCCAGAGGCTTGCCCTAAATCCAGCGGCGCAAGGCGCAAAGAGGGGCGGGGCGGTGTCAAAGCCTTGGGGCCCAGGGGGGGAGGGGGGTTCGGCCAGTCGGGCTGTCGGAAAGGGGTCCAGTCTTTTCGAGGGCCGTCGGGGGGCCTGTTGGAGGCCCCGGCCAGAGGCTTGCCCTAAAATAGTGCTTCTGGCCCAGCGGCGCAAGGCGCGAAAGAGGGGGCGGGGGCGGTGTGCTATAGCCTTGGGCCCGTGGGGGGTGGGGAGGGGGGTTCGGCCAGTCGGGCGTTTTGAAAGGGGTCCAGTCGTTTCGAGGGCCGTTGAGGGGCCTGTGGGAGGCCCCGGCCAAGGGTTTACCCTAAAATAGTGCTTCTGGCCCAGCGGCGCAAGGCGCGAAACAGGGGCGGGGCAAAGCCTATAGCCTTGGGCCCGTGGGGGGTGGGGAGGGGGTTCGGCCAGTCGGGCTGTCGGAAAGGGGTCCAGTCTTTTCGAGGGCCCTCGGGGGGCCTGTGGGAGGCCGCGGCCAGAGGCTTGCCCTAAAATAGTGCTTCTGGCCCAGCGGCGCAAGGCGCGAAAGTGGGGGCTGGGCAAAAGATAGCCTGGGCCCGTGGGTGGTGGGGAGGTGGGTTCAGCAACTCCGACTGTCGGAAATGGGTGCAGTCGTTTCGAGGGCCCTCGGGGGGCCTGTGCGAGGCCGCGGCCAGACGCTTGCCCTAAAATAGTGCTTCTGGCCCAGCGGCGCAAGGCGCGAAACAGGGGGCGGGGGCGGTGTGCTATAGCCTTGGGCCCGTGGGGGGTGGGGGGGGTTCAGCCAGTCGGGCTGTCGGAAAGGGGTCCAGTCTTTTCGAGGGCCCTCGGGGGGCCTGTTGTAGGCCGCGGCCAGAGGCTTGCCCTAAAATAGTGCTTCTGGCCCAGCGGCGCAAGGCGCGAAAGAGAGGGCGGGCGGTGCATAGCCTTGGGCCCTGTGGGGGTGGGGTGGGGGTTCGCCAGTCGGCTGTCGGACAGGGGTCCGGTCTTTCGAGGGCCCTCGGGGGGCCTGTGCGAGGCCGCGGCCAGAGGCTTGCCCTAAAATAGTGCTTGCCCAGCGGCGCAAGGCGCGAAAGAGGGGCGGGGCGGTGCTATAGCCTTGGGCCTGGGGGTGGGAGGGGGTTCGCCAGTCGGGCTGTCGGAAAGGGGTCTAGTCTTTTCGAGGGCCCCCGGGGGGCCTGTGGAGGCCGCCAGAGGCTTGCCCTAAAATAGTGCTTCTGGCCCAGCTCAAGGCGCGAAAGAGGGGGCGGGGGCGGTGTCCTAAAGCCTTGGGCCCGTCGGGGGTGGGAGGGGGGTTCGGCCAGTCGAGTTGTCGGAAAGGGGTCCAGTCTTTCAGGGCCCTCGGGGCCTGTTGAGGCCCCGCCAGAGGCTTGCCCTCAAATAGTGCTTCTGGCCCAGCGTCACAAGGCGGGAAAGAGGGGCGGGCGCAAAGCAGCCTTGGGCCCGTGGGGGTGGGGAGGGGGGTTCAGCCAGTCAGGCTTTCAGAAAGGGGTCCAGTCTTTTCGAGGGCCCTCGCGGTGCCTGTGGGAGGCCGCGGCCAGAGGCTTCCCCTAAAATAGTGCTTCTGGCCCAGCGGCGCAAGGCGCGAAACAGGGGTCGGGGACGGTGTGCTATCGCCTTGGGCCCGTGGGGGGTGGGGAGGGGGGTTCAGCCAGTCCGGCTGTCAGAAATGGGTCCGGTCATTTCGAGGGCCCTCGCGGGGCGTGCAGGAGGCCACGGCCAGAGGCTTGCCCTCAAATAGTGCTTCTGGCCCAGCGTCGCAAGGCGCGAAACAAGGGGCGACGGCGGTGTGCTTTAGCCTTGGGCCCGTGGGGGCTGGGGAGGGGGGTTCAGCCACTCGAGCTGTCGGAAACGGGTCCAGTCTTTTCGAGGCCCCTCGCGGGGCGTGTAGGGGGCCGCGGCCAGAGGCTTGCCCTAAAATAGTGCTTCGGGCCCAGCGGCGCAAGGCTCGAAACAAGGGGCGGGGCCGGTGTGCTATAGGCTTTGGCCCGTGGGGGGTGGGGAGGGGGTTCAGCCAGTCCGGCTGTCGGAAAGGGGTCCGGTCACTTCGAGGGCCCTCGGGGGGCCTGTGTGAGGCCGCGGCCAGAGGCTTGCCCTAAAATAGTGCTTCTGGCCCAGCGGCGCAAGGCGCGAAACAGGGGGCGGGGGCGGTGTGCTATAGCCTTGGGCCCGTGGGGGGTGGGGAGGGGGGTTCGGCCAGTCGGGCTGTCGGAAAGGGGTCCAGTCTTTTCGAGGGCCCTCGGGGGGCCTGTTGGAGGCCGCGGCCAGAGGCTTGCCCTAAAATAGTGCTTCTGGCCCAGCGGCGCAAGGCGCGAAAGAGGGGGCGGTGTGCTATAGCCTTGGGCCCGTGAGGGGTTGGGAGGGGGTTCAGCCAGTCCGGCTGTCGGAAAGGGGTCCGGTCTTTTCGAGGGCCCTCGGGGGGCCCGTGTGAGGCCGCGGCCAGAGGCTTGCCCTAAAATAGTGCTTCTGGCCCAGCGGTGCAAGGCGCGAAACAGGGGGCGGGGGCGGTGTGCTATAGCCTTGGGCCCGTGGGGGGTGGGGAGGGGGTTCGGCCAGTCGGGCTGTCGGAAAGGGGTCCAGTCTTTTCGAGGGCCCTCGGGGGGCCTGTGGGAGGCCACGGCCAGAGGCTTGCCCTAAAATAGTGCGTCTGGCCCAGCGGCGCAAGGCGCGAAATAGGGGCGGGGCCGGTAAAAGCAGGCCAGTCCGTGGGGGTGGGGAGGGGGTTCGCCAGTCGGGCTGTCGGAAAGGGGTCCAGTCTTTTCGAGGGCCCTCGGGGGGCCTGTGGTAGGCCGCGGCCAGAGGCTTGCCCTCGGATCGGGTTCTGGCCCGGCGGCACTGGACGCGGAACAGGGGGCGGGGGCAGTGTGCTATAGCCTTGGGCCCGTGGGGGGTGGGGTGGGGGGTTCGGCCAGTCGGGCTGTCGGAAAGGGGTCCAGTCTTTTCGAGGGCCCTCGGGGGGCCTGTGGGAGGCCGCGGCCAGAGGCTTGCCCTAAAATAGTGCTTCTGACCCAGCGGCGCAAGGCGCGAAAGAGGGGGCGGGGGCGGTGTCCTAAAGCCTTGGGCCCGTAGGGGGTGGGGAGGGGGGTTCGGCCAGTCGGGCTGTCGGAAAGGGGTCCAGTCTTTTCGAGGGCCGTCGGGGGGCCTGTTCGAGGCCCCGGCCAGAGGGTTGCCCTAAAATAGTGCTTCGCCCAGCGCGCAAGGCGCGAAAGAGGGGCGGGGCGGTGCAGCCTTGGGCCCGTGGGGGGGGGCGGCGGCGGGTGCGGCCAGTCGGGTTATCGGAAGGGGGTCCAATCTTTTCCAGGGCCCTCGGGGGGCCTGTGGTAGACCGCGGCCAGAGGCTTGCCCTAAAATAGTGCTTCTGGCCTAGTGATGCAAGGCGCGAAAGAGCGGGCGGGGGGTGTTATAGCCTTGGGCCTGGGGGTGGGAGGGGGTTCGCCAGTCCGCCGGAAATGGGTCCAGTATTTTTGAGGGCTCTCGCGGGGCCTGTAGGAGGCCGCGGCCAGAGGCTTGCCCTAAAATAGTGCTTCTGGCCCAGCGGCGCAAGGCGCGAAACAGGGGGCGGGGGCGGTGTGCTATAGCCTTGGGCCCGTGGGTGGTGGGGAGGGGGGTTCAGCCACTCGGGCTGTCGGAAACGGGTCCAGTCATTTCGAGGGACCTCGCGGGGCCTGTAGGAGACCACAGCCAGAGGCTTCCCCTAAAATACTGCTTGCCCGCGCAAGGCGCGAAGAGGGGCGGGACAAGCTATAGCCGTGGTCCCGTGGGGGTGGGGAGGGGGTTCGCCAGTCGGGCTGTCGAAAGGGTCCAGTCTTTCGAGGCCTCGGGGCCTGTGGAGGCCGCCAGAGGCTTGACCTAAAATAGTACTTGGCCCAGCGCGCAAGGCGCGAAGAGGGGCGGGGCAGTGTTATAGCCTTGGGCCTGGGGTGGGGAGGGGTTCGCCAGTCGGCTGTCGGAAAGGGGTCCAGTCTTTTCGAGGGCTGGGGGCCTGTTGAGGCCCCGCCAGAGGCTTGCCTTAAAATAGTGCTTTCGCCCAGCGCAAGGCGCGAAACAGGGGCCGGGGCGGTTATAGCCTTGGGCCCCAGGGGGGTGGGGATGGGGGTTTAAGCCAGTCGGGCTGTCGGAAAGGGGTCCAGTCGTTTCGAGGGCCCTCGGGGGGCCTGTGGGAGGCCGCGGCCAGAGGTTACACTAAAATAATGCTTCTGGCCCAGCGGTGCAAGGCGCGAAAGGGGGGGCGGGGGCGGTGTGCTATAGCCTTGGGCCCGTGGGGGGGGGTGGGGGTTCGGCCAGTCCAGCTGTCGGAAAAGGGGCCAGTCTTTTCGATGGCCCTCGCAGGGGCCTGTAGGAGGCCGCGACTAGAGGGTTGCTCTAAAATAGTGCTTGCCCAGCAAGGCGCGCGAGCAAGGCGCGAAGAGGGCGGGCGCAGCCTTGGGCCTGTGGGGGGTGGAGGGGGTTCGCCACGGGCGGTCGGAAAGGGGTCCAGTCTTTCGAGGCCCTCGGGGGCCTGGGAGGCCGCAGCCAGAGGCTTGCCCGAAAAAAGTGCTTATGGCCCAGCGACGCAAGGCGCGAAGAGGGGCGGGGGGCAAGCAGCCTTGGGCCCTGGGGGGTGGGAGGGGGTTCGCCAGTCGGGCTGCGGAAAGGGGTCCAGTCTTTTCGAGGCCTCGGGGCCTGTGGAGGCCGCGCCAGAGGCTTGCCCTAAAATAGTGCTTCCGCCCAGCGCAAGGCGCGAAGAGGGGCGGGGCGGTAAGCAGCCTTGGGCCCGTGGGGTGTGGGGAGGGGGGTTCAGCCACTCGGGCTACCAGAAACGGGTCCAGTCTTTTTGAGGGCCCTCGCGGGGCCTGTAGGAGGCCGCCGCCAGAGGCTTGCCCTAAAATAGTGCTTCAGGCCCAGCGGCGCAAGGCGCGAAACAGGGGGCGGGGGCGGTGTGCTATAGCCTTGGGCCCGTGTGGTGTGGGGAGGGGGGTTCGCCAGTCGGCTGTCGGAAAGGGGTCCAGTCTTTCGAGGGCCCTGGGGCCTGTGAGGTCCCCGCCAGAGGCTTGCCCTAAAATAGTGCTTGCCCAGCGCAAGGCGCGAAAGAGGGGCGGGGCAATAGCAGTCTTGGGGTGGGAGGGGGGTTCGCAGTCGGCTGTCGGAAAGGGGTCCAGTCTTTCGAGGGCCTCGGGGCCTGGAGGCGGCCAGAGGCTTGCCCTAAAATAGTGCTTCGCCCAGCCAAGGCGAAGGGGCGGGGCGGGGGGCCTGGGGGGGTGGGGAAGGGGTTCGCCAGTCGGAAAGGGGTCCAGTCTTTCAAGGGCCTCTCGGGGCCTGGGAGACCGCGCCAGAGGCTTGCCCTAAAATAGTGCTTCCAGCGGCGCAAGGCGCGAAGAGGGGCGGGCGGTGTGCTATAGCCTCTGGGGCCTGAGGGGGTGGGAGGGGGTTCGCCAGTCGGGCTGTCGGAAAGGGGTCCCTTTTCGAGGGCCCTCGGGGGGCCTGTGGGAGGCCGCGCCAGAGGCTTTCCCTTAAAATAGTGCTTCGCCCAGCGCAAGGCGCAAACAGGGGCGGGCGGTGCTATAGCCTTGGGCAGTCTGTGGGGGTGGGAAGGGGGTTCGCCAGTCGGGCTGTCGGAAAGGGGTCCAGTCTTTCAAGGGCCCTGGGGCCTGTGGAGGCCGCCAGAGGCTTGCCCTAAAATAGTGCTTCGGCCCAGCGCGCAAGGCGCGAAAGAGGGGCGGGGCGAAAGCAGCCTTGGGCCCGTGGGGGTGGGGAGGGGTTCGCCAGTCGGGGTCGGAAAGGGGTCCAGTCTTTTCGAGGGCCTCGTGGAGGCCGCCAGAGGCTTTGCCCTAAAATAGTGCTTGGCCCAGCGCAAGGCGCGAAAGAGGGGCGGGGCTATAGCCTTGGCCCGTGGGGGTGGGGAGGGGGGTTCAGCCAGTCGGGCTGTCGGAAATGGGTCCAGTCTTTTCGAGGGCCGTCGTGCGGCCGGTGGGAGGACGCTGCCAGAGGCTTGACCGAAAATAGTGCTTCTGGCCCAGCGGCGCAAGGCGCTAAAGTGGGGGGGGCGGTGTTATAGCCTTGGGGTCTGGGGGTGGGGAGGGGGTTCGCCAGTCGGGCTGTCGGAAAGGGGTCCAGTCCTTTTCGAGGGCCCCTGGGGCCTGGAGGCCGCGCCAGAGGCTTGTCCTAACAAAGTGCTTCTGCCCAGTGGCAAGGCGCGAAGAGGGGCGGGCGGTGCTATAGCCTTGGGCCCGTCGGGGGGGGGGAGGGGAGTTCAGCCAGTCGGGCTGTCGGAAAGGGGTCCAGTCTTTTCGAGGGGCCTCGGGGCCTGTGGAGGCTTGCCAGAGGCTTAAAAATAGTGCTTCGCCCAGCAAGGCGAAAGAGGGGCGGGGCATAGCCTTGGGCCTGTGGGGGTGGGAGGGGGTTCGCCAGTCGGGCTGGAAAGGGGTCCAGTCTTTTCAAGGGCCCTGGGGCCTGTGAGACCGGCCAGAGGCTTGCCCTAAAATAGTGCTCGGCCCAGCGGCACAAGGCGAAAGAGGGCGGGGCGTTATAGCCTGGGCCTGTGGGGGTGGGAGGGGGTTCGCCAGTCGGAAAGGGGTCCAGTCTTTCGAGGCCCTCGGGGCCTGTGGAGGCCGCGCCAGAGGCTTGCCCTAAAATAGTGCTTTCCGGGCCCAGCGCGAAGAGGGGCGGGGCGTGTGCTAGCCTTGGGCCCTGGGGGTGGGAGGGGGTTCGCCAGTCGGGCTGTCGAAAGGGGTCCAGTCTTTCGAGGGCCCTCGGGGCCTGTAGGCCGCCGCCAGGCTTGCCCTAAAATAGTGCTTGCCGCCCAAGGCGCAAACAGGGGCGGGGTGGTATAGCCTTGGGCCCGTAGGGGTGGGGAGGGGGGTTCGGCCAGTCGGGCTGTCGGAAAGGGGTCCAGTCTTTTCGAGGGCCTCGGGGCCTGGGAGGTCGCCAGAGGCTTGCCCTAAAATAGTGCTTGCCCAGCGGCAAGGCGAAAGAGGGGCGGGGCGGTAAGCAGCCTGGGCCTGAGGGGGTGGGAGGGGGTTCGCCACCGGGCTGTCGGAAATGGGTCCGGTCACTTCGAGGGCTCCTGGGAGGCCTGTGCGAGGCCGCTGCCAGAGGCTTGCCCTAAAATAGTGCTTCTGGCCAAGTGGTACGAGGCGCGAAACAGGGGGCGGGGGCAGTGTGCTATAGCCTTGGGCCCGCGGGGGGTGGGGAGGGGGTTCAGCCAGTCCGGCTGTCGGAAAGGGGTCCAGTCTTTTTAAGCACCCTGGGGGGGCCTGTTGGAGGCCGCGGCCAGAGGCTTGCCCTAAAATAGTGCTTGTGGCCCAGCGGCACAAGGCGCGAAACAGGGGGCGGGGGCGGTGTGTTATAGCCTTGGGTCTGTGGGGGGGGATGGGGGGTTCCGCCAGTCGGCAGTCGGAAAGGGGTCCAGTCTTTCGAGGGCCCTCGGGGCCTGTTGGAGGCCCCAGCCAGAGGCTTGCCCTAAAAAGCCCTTGGGGGGTGGGGAGGGGGGGTCGGGCTGTCAGAAAGGGGTCCAGTCTTTCGAGGCCCTCGGGGGCCTGTGCGAGGCCGCAGCCAGAGGCTTGCCCCAAAATAGTGCTTCGCCCAGCGCAAGGCGCGAAGAGGGGCGGGGCGGTAAAGCAGCCTTGGGCCTGGGGGTGGGGATGGGGGGTTCAGCCAGTCGGGCTGTCGGAAAGGGGTCCAGTCTTTTCGAGGTCCCTCGGGGGGACTGTACGAGGCCGCGGCCAGAGGCTTGCCCTAAAATAGTGCGTCGGGCCCAGCGGCGCAAGGCGCGAAAGAAGAGGCAAGGGCGGTGTGCTATAGCCTTGGGCCCGTTGGGGGTGGGGATGGGGGGTTCAGCCAGTCGGGCTGTCGGAAAGGGGTCCAGTCGTTTCGAGGGCCCTCGGGGGGCCTGTGGTAGGCCGCGGCCAGAGGCTTGCCCTAAAATAGTGCTTCTGGCCCAGCGGCGCAAGGCGCGAAAGAGGGGGCGGGGGCGGTAAAGCAGCCTGGGCCTGGGGGGGGGGGGTTCGGGGCTGGGTCGGAAAGGGGTCCAGTCTTTTCAAGGGCCCTCGGGGCCTGTGGAGACCCCGCCAGAGGCTTGCCCTAAAATAGTGCTTGGCCCAGCGCACAAGGCGCGAAGAGGGGCGTGGGCTATAGCAGCCCGTAGGGGTGGGAGGGGGTTCAGCCAGTCGGGCTGTCGGAAAGGGGTCCAGTCTTTCTGAGGGCCCTCGGGGCCTGTAGGCCGCGCCAGAGGCTTGCCCTAAAATAGTGCTTGGCCCACGCGCACAAGGCGCGAAGAGGGGCGGGGCGGTGCTATAGCCTGGGGTCTGTGGGTGGGAGGGGGGTTCGCCAGTCGGGCTGAAAGGGGTCCAGCCTCGAGGGCCCCTGGGGCCTGTGGAGGCCGCGCCAGAGGCTTGCCCTAAAATAGTGCTTCTGGCCCAGCGGCGCAAGGCGCGAAAGAGGGGGCGGGGGTGCTGTAGCCTTGGGCCCGGGGGGCGGGGGGCGGGGGGTTCGGCCAGTCGGGCTGTCGGAAAGGGGTCCAGTCTTTTCGAGGTCCCTCGGGGGGCCTGTAGGAGGCCGCGGCCAGAGGCTTGCCCTAAAATAGTGCTTCTGGCCCAGCGGCGCAAGGCGCGAAAGAGGGGGCGGGGCAAAAGCAGCCTTGGGGGGGGGGAGGGGGTTCGCCACCGGGCTGAAAGGGGTCCAGTCTTTTCGAGGCCCTGGGGCCTGTTGGAGGCCGCCAGAGGCTTGCCCTAAAATAGTGCTTCGCCCAGCGCAAGGCGCGAAAGAGGGCGGGCGGTGCTATAGCCTGGCCCGGGTGGGGGTTCGCCAGTCGGCTGTCGGAAAGGGGTCCAGTCTTTCGAGGGCCCTCGGGGCCTGTGGAGACCCCGCCAGAGGCCTGCCCTAAAATAGTGCGTCTGCCCAGCAAGGCGCGAAAGAGGGGCGGGGCGGTATAGCCTTGGTCTGTGGGGTGGGAGGGGGGTTCGCCAATGGGCTGTCTGAAAGGGGTCCAGTCTTTTCGAGGGCGCTCGGGGGGCCTGTGGTTGGCCGCTGCCAGAGGCTTGCCCTAAAATAGTGCTTCTGGCCCAGCGGCGCAAGGCGCGAAAGAGGGGCCGGGGCGGTTGAGAAGCCTCTGGGGGTGGGGAGGGGGTTCGCCAGTCGGGCTGTCGGAAAGGGGTCTTGTATTTTCGAGGGCACTCGGGGTGCCTGTGGGAGGCCGCGTCCAGAGGCTTGCCCTAAAATAGTGCTTCTGGGCCAGCGCAAAGGGGCGGGCGGGGCAAAGCTATAGCCTTGGGGCCTGTAGGGGTGGGGAGGGGGTTCGCCAGTCGGGCTCGGAAAGGGGTCCGGTCGTTTCGAGGGCCCTCGGGGGGCCTGTGGTAGGCCGCCAGAGGCTTGCCCTAAAATAGTGCTTCTGGCCCAGCGGCCCAAGGCGCGAAGAGGGGCGGGGCGGTAAGCCTGGGCCCGTGGGGGTGGGAGGGGGTTCGCCACCGGGCTGTCGGAAAGGGGTCCAGTTCGAGGGCCTCGGGGCCTGGGAGGCCCGCCAGAGGCTTGCCCTAAAAAAGTGCTTCTGGCCCAGCGCACAAGGCGCGAAGAGGGGCGGGGCGGTGGCTATAGCCTTGGGCCTGTAGGGGTGGGGAGGGGGTTCGGCCGGGCTGTCGGAAAGGGGTCCAGTCTTTTCGAGGGCCCTCAGGGGGCCGGTGGTAGGCCGCGGCCAGAGGCTTGCCCTAAAATAGGGCAGCTGGCCCAGCGGCGCAAGGCGCGAAAGAGGGGGAGGGGGCGGTGTGCTATAGCCTGGCCTGGGGTGGGGAGGGGTTCGCCAGTCGGGCTGTCGGAAGGGGTCCAGTCTTTCGAGGCCCTCGGGGCCTGTGGAGGCCCCGCCAGAGGCTTGCCTTAAAATAGTGCTGCCCAGCGCAAGGCGCGAAAGAGGGGGGCGGTGTATAGCCTTGGGCCCGTGAGGGGGGAGGGGGTTCGCCACGGGCAGTCGGAAAGGGGTCCAGTCTTTTCGAGGGCCCTCGGCCTGGGAGGCCGCGCCAGAGGCTTGCCCTAAAATAGTGCTTCCGCCCGCAAGGCGAAAGAGGGGCGGACGTGCTATAGCCTTGGGCCCAGAGGGGGGACGGGGCTTCGGCCAGTCGGGCTGTCGGAAAGGGGTCCAGTCTTTCGGGGCCTCGGGGAGGTCGGCCGCCAGAGGCTTGCCCTAAAATAGTGCTTCCCAGCGGCGCAAGGCGGAAACAGGGGCGGGGTATAGCCTGGGGCCCAGGGGGGCGGGAGGGGGTTCGCCAGTCGGTCGGAAAGGGGTCCAGTTTTTCGAGGCCCTCGGGGCCTGGAGGCCGCCAGAGGCTTGCCTAAAATAGTGCTCGCCCAGCGCACAAGGCGCGAAAGAGGCGGGGCAAAGCCTTGGGCCCGTCTGGGGGGGAGGGGTTCAGCCAGTCGGGCTGTCGGAAAGGGGTCCAGTCGTTTCGAGGGCCCTCGGGGGCCTGTGGTAGGCCGCGCCAGAGGCTTGCCCCTAAAATAGTGCTTTGGGCCGGGCGCAAGGCGCGAAAGAGGGGCGGGGCGTTATAGCCTTGGGCCTGTAGGGGTGGGAGGGGGGTTCGCCACTGGGCTGTCGGAAAGGGGTCCAGTCTTTCGAGGGCCCTGGGGCCTGTGGAGGCCGCGCCAGAGGCGTGCCCAAAAAAAGTGCTTTTCGCCCAGCGGCGCAAGGCGTGAAAAAGGGGGCGGGGCAAAGCAGATAGCCTTGGGTCTGGGGGGTGGAGGGGGTTCGCCACCGGGCTGTCGGAAAGGGGTCCAGTCTTTCGAGGGCCCTCGGGGGGCCTGGCCGAGGCCGGGCCAAAGGCTTGCCCTAAAATTAAAATAGTGCTTCTGCCCAGCGCGGCGCGAAGAGGGGCGGGGCGAAAGCCTTGGGCCCGTAGGGGTGGGTGGGGGTTCGCCAGTCGGGTCGGAAAGGGGTCCAGTCTTTCGAGGGCCTCGGGGGCCTGTGGAGGCCAGAGGCTTGCCCTAAAATAGTGCTTCGCCCAGCGCAAGGCGCGAAGCAGGGGCGGGGCAAAGGTGTGCTGGGGCCTGGGGGTGGGGAGGGGGTTCGCCAGTCGGGCTGTCGGAAAGGGGTCCAGTCTTTTCGAGGCCTCGGGGCCTGTGGAGGCCGCGCCAGAGGCTTGCCCTAAAATAGTGCTTCCCAGCAAGGCGCTGAAACAGGGCGGGGCGGTAAAGAGCAGCCTAGAGGGGGTGGGAGGGGGTTCGGCCAGTCGTGGTGTCGGAAAGGGGTCCAGTCTTTTCGAGGGCCCTAATGGGGCCTGTGGTAGGCCTCGGCCAGAGGCTTGCCCTAAAATAGTGCTTTCCCGCAAGGCGCGAAACAGGGGCGGGGCGGTGCTATAGCCTTGGGCCCAGGGGTGGGAGGGGGTTCGGCCAGTCGGGCTGTCGGAAAGGGGTCCAGTCTTTTTCGAGGCCCTGGGCCTAGGCCGGCCAGAGGCTTGCCCTAAAATAGTGCTTTCAGCCCAAGGCAAAACAGGGGGCGGGGCAAAGCAGCCTTGGGCCCAGTAGGGGTGGGAAGGGGGTTCGCCAGTCGGGCTCTCAGAAAGGGGTCCAGTCGTTTCGAGGGCCCTCGGGGCCTGGGAGGCCGCCAGAGGCTTGCCCTAAAATAGTGCTTCGCCCAGCCGGCGCAAGGCGCGAAACAGGGGCGGGGCAAGGTATAGCCTTGGGCCTGGGGTGGGAGGGGGTTCGCCAATCGGGCCTGAAAGGGGTCCAGTCCTTTCGAGGGCCCTCGGGGGGCCTGTGGGAGGCCGCGGCCAGAGGCTTGCCCTAAAATAGTGTGTCTGGCCCAGCGGCGCAAGGCGCGAAGAGGGGGCGGGGCCGGTGTGCTATAGCCTTGGGCCCCAGGGGTGGGGAGGGGGGCTCGTCCAGTCGGGCTGTCGGAAAGGGGTCCAGTCTTTTCAAGGGCCCTCGGGGGGCCTGTTTGAGACCCCGGCCAGAGGCTTGCCCTAAAATAGTGCTTCCGCCCAGCGCAAGGCGCGAAAGAGGGGCGGGGCGGTGCTATAGCCTTGGGTCTGGGGGGTGGGGAGGGAGGTTCGCCCAGTCGGAAAGGGGTCCCGTCTTTTCGAGGCCCTCGGGAGCCTAGTAGGCCGCGGCCAGAGGCTTGCCCTAAAATAGTGCTTCGCCAGCGCGAAGCAGGGGCGGGGGCGGTGTGGTATAGTCTTGGGCCCGTGGGGGGTGGGAAGGGGGGTTCTGCCAGTCGGGCAGTCGGAAAGGGGTCCCGTCATTTTGAGGGCCCTCGGGGGGCCTGTGAGAGGCCGTGGCCAGAGGCTTGCCCTAAAATAGTGCTTCTGGCCCAGCGGCGCAAGGCGCGAAACAGGGGGCAAAGGCAGCCTTGGGCCCGTAGGGGGTGGGAGGGGGTTCGCCACGGGCTGTCGAAAGGGGTCCAGTTTTTCGAGGGCCCTCGGGGCTCTGGGAGGTCCGCGCCAGAGGCTTGCCCTAAAATAGTGCTTCTGGCCCAGCGGCCTAAGGCGCGAAACAGGGGGCGGGGGCGGTGCTATAGCCTTGGGCCCGTGGGGGTGGGGAGGGGGTTCCGCCAGTCGGGCTGTCGAAGGGGGTCCAGTCTTTCGAGGGCCCTCGGGGCCTGTGGACGCTGCCAGAGGCTTGCCCTAAAATAGTGCTTCTGGCCCAGCGGCACAAGGCGCGAAAGAGGGGGCGGGGGCGGTGTGCTATAGCCTTGGGCCCGTGGGGGGTGGGGAAGGGGGTTCGGCCAGTCGGGCTGTCGGAAAGGGGTCCAGTCTTTTCGAGGGCCCTCGGGGGGCCTGTTGGAGGCCCCGGCCAGAGGCTTGCCCTAAAATAGTGCTTCTGGCCCAGCGGCGCAAGGCGCGAAAGAGGGGGCGGGGAAGCAGCCTGGGGCCTGGGGTGGGGAGGGGTTCGCCAGGGGCTGTCGGAAAGGGGTCCAGTCTTTCGAGGGCCCTGGGGAGCCTGTAGGCCGCCAGAGGCTTGCCCTAAAATAGTGCTTCTGCCCAGCGCAAGGCGCCAAACAGGAGCGGTCGGTGTGCTATAGCAGCTGGGAGGGGGTGGGATGGGGTTCAGCCAGTCGGGCAGTCGGAAAGGGGTCCAGTCTTTTCGAGGGCCCTCGGGGCCTGTAGGTCATGCAGAGGCTTGCCCTAAAATAGTGCTTGGCCCAGCGCAAGGCGAAAGAGGGGCGGACGGGTGTGCTATAGCCTTGGGCCCTGGGGGGTGGGGTGGGGGGTTCGTCGGGCTGTCGGAAAGGGGTCCAGTCTTTTCAAGGGCCCTCGGGGGGCCTGTTGGAGACCCCGGCCAGAGGCTTGCCCTAAAATAGTGCTTCTGGCCCAGCGGCACAAGGCGCGAAAGAGGGGCCGGGGGCGGTTATAGCAGTAGGGGGTGGGGAGGGGGTTCGAATGTCGCTGAAAGGGGTCCAGTCTTTTCGAGGGCCCTGGGGCCTGTGCGAGGCTGCGCCAGAGGCTTGCCCTAAAATAGTGCTTCTGGCCCAGTGGCGCAAGGCGCGAAGAGGGGCGGGGCGGTAAAGCAGCCTTGGGCCCGGGGCGGGAAGGGGGTTCGGCCAGTCGGGCTGTCGGAAAGGGGTCCAGTCTTTTCGAGGGCCTCGGGGCCTGTGTTAGGCCCTCGACAAGAGGCTTGCCTAAAATAGTGCTTCCGCCCAGCGCAAGGCTTGAAACAGGGGGCGGGGGCAGTTATAGCCTTGGGCCCGAGGGGGTGGGAGGGGGTTCGCCACGGGCTGTCGGAAAGGGGTCCAGTTTTCGAGGGCCCTGGGCCTGGGAGGCGCGCCAGAGAGGCTTGCCTTAAAATAGTGCTTCGCCAGCGGGCGCGCGCGAAACAGGGGCGGGCGGTGTTATAGCCTGGGGCCTGTGGGGGGTGGGGAGGGGTTCGCCAGTCGTGTATCGGAAGGGGTCCACCTTTTCCAGGGCCCTGGGGCCTGTGGAGACCGGCCAGAGGCTTGCCCTAAAAAAGTGCTTTCGCCCAATGGTGCAAGGCGCGAAGAGGGGGCGGGCAAAGCAGCCTTGGGCCTGTGGGAGTGGGAAGGGGTTCGCCAGCCAGTGGAAAGGGGTCCAGTCTTTCAAGGGCCCTGGGGCCTGTTGAGACCCCGCCAGAGGCTTGCCCAAAATAGTGCCGCCCAGCGCACAAGGCGCGAAGAGGGCGGGGCGGTGTGCTATAGCCTGGGTCTGTAGGGGTGGGGAGGGGGGTTCGCCAGTCGGGCTGGAAAGGGGTCCAGTCTTTTTGAGGGCCCTCGGGGGGCCTGTGGTAGGCCGCGGCCAGAGGCTTACCCTAATATAGTGCTTCTGGCCCAGTGGTGTAAGGCGCGAAAGAGGGGGCGGGGGCGGTGTGCTATAGCCTTGGGCCTGGGGTGGGGAAGGGGTTCGCCAGTCGGGCTGTAGGAAAGGGGTCGAGTCTTTTCAAGGGCCCTCGGCGGGCCTGTTGGAGACCCCGGCCAGAGGCTTGCCCTAAAATAGTGAGATTGGCCCAGCGGCACAAGGCGCCAAAAGGGGCGGGTGTGCTATAGCTGGGCCCGTAGGGGTGGAGAGGGGGTTCGCCAGTCGGCAGTCGGAAAGGGGTCTAGTCTTTTCGAGGGCCCTCTCGGGGCCTATAGGAGGCTGCTGCCAGAGGCTTGCCCTAAAATAGTGCTTCTGGCCCAGCATCTCAAGGCGCAAAAAAGGGGGCGTGGTCGGTGTGCTATAGCCTTGGGCCTGGGGGGTTGGTGGGGGTTCGTTATCGGGCAGTCGGAAAGGGGTCCAGCTTTTTTCGAGGGCCCTCGGGGCCTGTGGAGGTCGCGCCAGAGGCTTGCCCTAAATAGTGCTTTCTGGCCCAGCGCGCAAGGCGCGAAGAGGGGCGGGACGGTTATAGCCTTGGGGTCTGGGGGTGGGGGGGGGTTAATGCGCCAGCTGGAAAGGGGTCCAGTCCTTTCAAGGGCCCTCGGGGGGCCTGTGGGAGGCCGCGCCCAGAGGCTTGCCCTAAAATAGTGCTTCTGGCCCAGCGGCGCAAGGCGCGAAAGAGGGGGCGGGGACGGTGTGCTATAGCCTTGGGCTCGTGGGGGGTTGGGTGGGGCGTTCGGGTAGTCGTGCTGTCGGAAAGGGGACCAGTCTTTTCGAGGGCCCTCAGGGGGCCTGTGGGAGGTCGCGGCCAGAGGCTTTCCCTAAAATAGTGCTTCTGGCCCAGCGGTGCAAGGCGCAAAAGAGGGGGCGGGGACGGTGTGCTATAGCCTTGGGCGCGGAGATGGTGTGGAGGGGGGTTATGCCAATCGGGCATTCGGAAAGGGGTCCAGTCTTTCCAAGGGCCCTCGGGAGGCCTGTGATAGGCCGCGGCCAGAGGGTTACCCTAAAATAGTGCCGGCCCAGGCAGGCGCGAAAGAGGGGCGGGGCGGTAAAGCAGCCTTGGGCCCGTGGGGGGTGGGGAAGGGGGTTCGGCCAGTCGGGCTGTAGGAAAGGGGGCCAGTCTTTTCAAGGGCCCTCGCGGGGCCTGTTGGAGACCCCGGGGGAGAGCCTTGCCCTAAAAAAGTGCTTCTGGCCCAGCGGCACAAGGCGCGAAAGAGGGGGCGGGGGCGGTGTGCTATAGCCTTGGGCCCGTGGGGGGTGGGGAAGGGGGTTCGGCCAGTCGGGCTGTCGGAAAGGGGTCCAGTCGTTTCAAGGGCCTCGGGGCCTGTTGGAGACCCCGGCCAGAGGCTTGCCTAAAATAGTGCTTCTGGCCCAGCGCACAAGGCGCGAAAGAGGGGCGGGCCCGTAGGGGTGGGAGGGGTTCGCCAGTCGGAAGTCGAAAGGGGTCCAGTCTTTCGAGGCCCTCGGGGCCTGTGGAGGTCAGCGCCAGAGGCTTACCCTAAAATAGTGCTTCCGCCCAGCGGCGCATGGTGCGAAACTGGGGCGGGGCAAAAGCAGCCTGGGCCCGTAGGGGGTGGGGAGGGGGGTTCGGCCAGTCGGGCTGTCGGAAAGGGGTCCAGTCTTTTCAAGGGCCCTCGGGGGGCCTGTGGGAGGCTGCGCCCAGAGGCTTGCCCTAAAATAGTGCTTCTGGCCCAGCGCCCAAGGCGCGAACAGGGGGGGGGGGCGGTGTTATAGCCTTGGGCCCGTGGGGGTTGAGTGGGGTTCGTTAGTCGGTTGTCGGAAAGGGGTCCAGTCTTTTCGAGGCCTCGGGAGCCTGTGGAGGTCGCGCCAGAGGCTTGCCCTAAATAGTGCTTTCGGCCCAGCGCACAAGGCGCCAAAGAGGGCGGGGCAAGAGGAAGCGCTATCTAGGGGTGGGGAGGGGGTTCGGCCAGTCGGGCTGTCGGAAAGGGGTCCAGTCTTTTCGAGGGCCCTCGGGGGGCCTGTGGTAGGCCGCGGCCAGAGGCTTGCCCTAAAATAGTGCTTCTGGCCCAGCGGCGCATGGTGCGAAAAGGGGGCGGGGGCGGTGTGCTATAGCCTTGGGCCCGTGGGGGGTGGGGAGGGGGGTTCGGCCAGTCGGGCTGTCGGAACGGGGTCCAGTCTTTTTGAAGGCCCTCGGGGGGCCTGTGGTAGGCCGCGACCAGAGGCTTGCCCTAAAATAGTGCTTCTGGCCCAGCGGCGCAAGGCGTGAAACAGGGGCCGGGGGCAGTGTGCTATAGCCTTGGGCCTGTAGGGGGTGGGGAGGGGGGTTCGGCCAGTCGGGCTGTCGGAAACGGTCCAGCTGAGGGCCTCCTGGGGCCTGTGGGAGGCCGCGGCCAGAGGCTTGCCTTAAATTAGTGCTTCTCGCCCAGCGGCGCAAGGCGCGAAGGCGGGGGCGGGGGCAGTGTGTTATAGCCTTGGGCCCGTTAGGGGTGGGGAGGGGGGTTCACCACGACCGGCTGTCGGAAATGGGTCCAGTCTTCAAGGGCCTCGGGGCCTCATGGGAGACTGCGCCAGAGGCTTGCCCTAAAATAGTGCTTCGCCTAGTGGCTAAGGCGAAAGAGGCGGCGGGACGGTAAGTAGCTTGGGGCCCGTGGGGGGTTGGGTGGGGTTCAATGCGGTCGGAAAGGGGTCCAGCCCGAGGCCTCGGGGGCCTGTGCGAGGCCGGGGCCAGAGGCTTGCCATAAAATTGTGCTTGCCCACAAGCAAGGCGAAACATGGAGCGGGGCGTGGCATAGCCTGGGCCTGTGAGGGGGTGGGAGGGGGTTCGCCAATGGGCTGTCGGAAAGGGGTCCAGTTTTGAAGGGCCCCTGGGTCAGGGAGGCGGCCTGCAGGCTTGCCCTAAAATAGTGCTTTCTGCCCAATGGGCTGCAAGGCGCGAAAGAGGCGGGACGGTGTGCTATAGGCCTGGGAGTCTGGGGCTGGGTGGGGGTCTGCTACCGTCGGGCAGTCGAAAGGGGTCCAGTTTTTCGAGGGCCCCTCGGGGCCTGTGGGAGGTCGCGCCAGAGGCTTGCCCTAAAATAGTTCTTCCGCCCAGCGGGCGCAAGGCGCGAAAGCCACAGGGGCGGTGGCAGTAAATAGCCTGGGGTTCAGAGCGCGGGTTGGGAGGGGGTTCGCCAGCTCGGGCTGTCGGAAGGGGTCCAGTTTTCGAGGGCCTGGGCCTGTGGTAGGCCACGCCAGAGGGTTGCCAAAAATAAAATAGTGCTTCGCCCAAATGGCCAAGGCGCGAAACAGGGGCCGGGCGGCCCTAAAAGCAGCCTTGGGCCCGTGGGGTTGGGAGGGGGTCTGGCCATGGCGCCTCGGAAAGGGGTCCAGTCTTTCGAGGGCTCCTCGGGGCCTCTGGGAGGCCGCGGGCCAGAGGCTTTGCCCTAAATAGGTGCTTCTGGCTCAACACGTTAAGGCGCACAAACAGGGGCGGCGGCGGGCAGGCCTTTTGGGCCTGGGGGGTGGGAGGGGGTTCGCTATCGCTGGCTGTCGCCGAAGGGGTCTCAGTTCGAGGCCGGGGCCTGTGGGAGGCCGCGGCCAGAGGCTTACCCTAAAATATTGCTTCTCGCCCAGCGGCGCAAGGCGCGAAACAGGGGCGGGGGCGGTGCAAAGTATAGCCTTGGGCCCAGCGGTGGGAGGGGGTTCGCCACCGGGCTGTCGAAAGGGGTCCAGTCTTTTCGAGGCCTCG